>VZTO01025602.1:76441-86484 GCA_013400615.1 Syrrhaptes paradoxus
ACAAGGGGTAACGGGTATAAGCTAAAAGAGGGTAAATTTAGACTAGACATTAGGAAGAAATTTTTCACTGTGAGGGTGGTGAGACACTGGAACAGGTTGCCCAGGGAGGTTGTGGATGCCCCATCCCTGGAGGTGTTCAAGGCCAGGCTGGATGAGGCTTTGAGCAACCTGGTCTAGTGGAGGTGTCCCTGCCCATGGCAGGGGGGTTGGAACTTGATGATCTTTAAGGTCCTTTCCAACCCAAACCATTCTATGATTCTATGATTCTATGAAAAGAACACACAGGGAATTCATGCCTGTTGTAGAACCAGCACCATTGGTACCCTGTTGTCAGAAAAGACATGTCTGAACTTTCAGCTGTATCTGACAGAATCAGGTTCACTCTCAGAGTTTTTATTTCATGTATACCAGTAGCATCTGAATTGATGTTGATGGCCACTGCCAAAATTTAGTCCATCTTCTGGCAGCACACAGAAGAGAATGGTAGACTTAGGTTTTGTTCCTTGTTTTCTTCTTTATAATTTCTGTGATGTAGTGTAGTGGAGTATGTTCCCTCTCATATGTCCATTTAACAGAGACTAAACAGCCATCCATATTTCAGCATCTGAACAGTAAGCCTCCCTGAGTTTCTATGTCTCCCACTACTGGCAGTGAGGGTGAGTAGAATTCAGATGCCTGCACCACTTCAGCTAGATATAAAAAGTATAGTATCAGATTAGAAAAAAATTGCAGCTGTAGAGCATGCAGAGACAAAGGTTGTGTGCCAGCATTTAAACAGGGAGGTGAGAACCTGTCAGCAAGACCCTGGAACAGAAATCAGGCACACAGTAAAGGGGCACAAAGGTAAACCTGTAGACTTTGGGGTTAACAGAAAGAACAGAAAGCAGTCTGGTAGAGCAGCTGGAGGATGGCAAAGTAACACACAGCATAGCTACAGCCACACAAAGAGCAGAAGGCCATAAACTTATCTAAAGGTAATAAAAACAATATGCAATATTATTGCTTTATCTAACAGAAGGAAAAACTATACAGTAATTTTTGTCCCTTATTCCACACAAAGGAATTGCATAATACAGTTAAGAGGCTTTCCATTATGTACCCACAAAGGTTAACAGTGAGTAAACCCTCATAATCCCAAAATGAAATCTCAGGCAGATCTCAGTCAGTTGCAGTCACAAACATCCTGTCACCTTGTTCGTTACTGGCTTTAAAAAAGAGTTTTGCAAGCCAGATCATACACCCTTTCAGACACGTACAGATCCAACTAACGTACTCTTTCTGTTCAACACTGCAGTACTTCATACAGTTCTATGGATTCTCAAAATAACTTTAAAGAATTCACTGCAGTGATTAACTTGTAATGTACAGAATAGGACATTACAGCAACAAAAGCTTGTTTCTTCTAGATATTTGCTACGTTACCAAATTCCTTTAACTGGGAAATTCTTCCATGCAGAGGATTTTTTTCTGTACCTTTAAATACAGAATATGCATTTGGACTGTAAATTCTACATTATTCCATTCTACAGTTTAGTAACTGAAGAGATATGAAAGAAAGCTTATTTATTACAACACTTGACAAAAGTCTTTGTTCTCAGAACGTATGATTTACCAGTGGGCCTCACTGTCACAAAGTATAATTGAGACCAGGGCACGTAAGAGTTTTAAATAAAAACAAAAATCAAACCCCATAAATACATACCTTGTCCACTGCACAATTCCAGAACAATGTATGGTTTTATTTCACTAATACAAATCAGGAAATTGCCACGATAGGTGAATTATTAGACAGTTTTTGTTGGAAGGCTTTTTAAGACCTCCTTGGAGACAAGAGTATTGACAGAGCACATACCACACAGCTGCCTCACAGTGCAAGTATTTCTCTATACTTCCCTTAAATGCAATCTGCTTTTAGACTTCTGTTAATTTATTTAAAATATATACTTCTATATTTAGATACTTACAGTGAAAATACCCATTAGCTGAGTGTAAAAGAGTCCACTTATTCCACCTAATATTATTAGACCCATGAAGGCAGATATTCTTAGGAGAGCAAGTTCATGTCTAAATACAAAAACATCCTAGAACAAGACAGAAAGAAGAGAGAGACTTTAGCACTCACAAATTCACTTTTGAACTGAGTGGAAATGCTAGATGAGAGCTGCTCCCAAAGACTTATGGCTAAAGGCAAATATTGTATTTTTTAGCTACATCACTGATACATTTATGTGCTAACATTATAAACCAATAAGCTTTTATTTATACATGTAAACAGTTGGGTTTTCTTCCCAGACTGTTAAAAAAAATCATTCAGGTATTTAAGGTTTGGGAATAGATCAAGTTCAAACTGGTTATTCTTGAATCTTCCATCTCAAACTGTGCCAGCTTGCCACACACAAGATCCAGAACATAAGAAAAACATTCTGTTAAACAGTCTGATTTACAAGACTCCTATGTCTTGACTCCCAGCCACAGCAAATTCCATTTTAACATCATCTCTTTTGTAGTACAAATAACAACATTCCCAGCCTGATTCTTGAAGACGGTACCTCAAAATCCAAGCATCAGTATTGGATTAGTCTCACTGTAATGCTGTCTATTACCCAACATAAACTTATCTTCATCTTTTAAATTTTGGCCTTACATGGATCATAATTTTGGATATGGGCGCACAACCAAGTTGTCCCAGGGTACAGGAGGACACAAATTTCCCGTATCAGCTTCTCTCACCCAGCAGAAAATATGAAAAGTGTAAGAGTTTTACACATCTTTTTCAAAGAATAAAACACTTTACTTTTATCACAGGATAACTTTTGTACCTGGCAGTTACTGTAGATGTACTGCAAGCTCACACCCCATCTTACCCTTTAACAGTGAATTAACACACCCATTCTCTTATAAATAAGTTATGATTATGTTCTCAAGGCTGTCTTTTGAATGTACACGTCTTTTTCCCCTAAAAGCCAGATTATAGCAGGAAACTATTAAAAACTTTCAAATAAACTTCAAATTACAACCAGAACATAAAAGTAAACTGAATGAAAAAAAAAACAAAACAACCTTACTGTTTTTGAACTCTTCTTTACATTCAACAAGTAGGATTTAAGGAACAGGAATTCTTGGATTCAGGAATATTGGGTTTTAATTAAACAGATAATAGTTAAAGCAAATTATGTTTAGTAAAAAAGTCTGATTTTATAGAATCATAGAATGGCTAGGGTTGGTAAGGACCTTAAAGATCACCAGGTTCCAACCCCCCTGCCATGGGCAGGGACACCCTCCACTAGACCAGGTTGCTCAAAAGCCTCATCCAGCCTGGCCTTGAACACCTCCAGGGATGGGGCATCCACAACTTCTCTGGGCAACCTGTTCCAGTGCCTCACCACCCTCATAATGAAAAATTTATTCCTAATATCTAATCTAAAACTGCCCTCTTTCAGCTTATGACCATTACCCCTTGTCCTGTCACTACACTCCCGTATAAAGAGTGTTCCATTATCTCTCCTGTAGGCCCCCTTTAGGTACTGGAAGGCTGCTATTAGGTCTCCTCAGAGCCTTCTTTTGTCCAGGCTGAACAACCCCAACTTGCTCAGCCTTTCCTCATATGGGAGGTGCTCCAGCCCTCTCACCATCTTCGTGACTCTTCTCTGGACAAACTGCAACAGGTCCATGTCTTTTTTAATTTGGGGCCGCATAGCTGGATGCAGTACTCCAGGTGGGGTCTCACAAGAGCAGAGTAGAGGGGGAGAATCACCTCCTTCGACCTGCTGCTAATGCTTCTTTTGATGCAGCCCAAGATATGCTTGGCTTTCTGGGCTGCAAGCACACATTGCCAGCTCAGGTTGAGCTTTTCATCAACTAGCACCCCCAAATCCTTCTCCTGCAAACGCACATTGCCAGCTCAGGTTGAGCTTTTCATCAACCAGCACCCCCAAATCCTTCTCCTCAGGGCTGCTCTCAAGCCATTCTCCACCCAGCCTGTATTTGTGCTTGGGATTGCCGCAAAAATTATTTCCATGAAGATTCAAAATATAAACCCAGGAAAAAAGTGTATACTGGCTACTAAAGCTGTGAAGAAGGTCTATATTTAATGAGTAAGTAGCTAAACCAGAAAGCAAACTTCACCAGTCTTTCCTGAACTGGTAAGCTAGCTCTTGTTAGTATTGGCCTTTCTTGCTCCTGTAGAAAATACATGCTTCATTTCAATTTTTTTTAACTCTTCTTCTTCAATGAATGAGTTAATTCAAAGTTGAATCAACTCAAAATAAAAGCATTCATACTGATTTTATTCCCCTTTCCACCAGCCCAACAAAGCTTTAAAGGAAAGCAAGGTAAGACCCAAGTTTTACTATCTGTAAAATACTTTGTCTTCATATCTTTATAAGTATGTGGTTTATTGTGGCTTTATTATATCAGAAATGTTTTAATGTCTTCGAACTCAACTTGACAGAAAACAGTGAAATAGAAGAGAGACAGCAGTGAATTCACATTCTGGATTTAGCATCCCGTTCTTCCATTAGAAAAAAGTTTATAGCACACCTCTTAGCATCCCCCGACACTTCAATTAGAAGAGTTCCTTCTCTTGACTAGCATCTTCAGAAGCAAAAAGAGACATCATCCAACACATGAAAACAGAAAATCCTAGTGCAAATAAGGCTGGCTGTATTTGCATTTGCATTTGGCTCTTCTAACCCATCTTAAAACTAGAGGTCCAGAAAAAGAAAGACTTTTCATACTGAAGTGAAGACCAAGGAATATTGCCTTTCCTTCTCTCCTTTCTCCCTAAAAGATGAAAGCATCTACAGCAAAAGACTGCGGATTGCTGAATAACCAGTAAGAAGGAGTGACACCACCAATGTTTTTTCCATCATTATACAACCCTCGGGGAATCAAAGTCTCTGAGGCAACGATGACCTGGAAATCAACACTGGGTCCTCACCTAGCAATCTGCACAAACAGAACAGTGCTTTTCTATAGAAAACCAAGTACATGCAGGAATAGAGTCTTTTGGGAATCAGACCTTAATAACAGAGCTACTGCCACAATTCTGCATTGAAATAGAAACTTGTGACTCCAGGAAAACAGGGAAAAAAGGTCTTTACAAAAATCCATTTAAATGACAGTAATAATTACACACTTAGGACATTGCTCGTCACATAAAAGATCAACCTCATTTGTTTTCATTATTTCTTCTCTGAACTGACAAAAACATTTTCCCCAGCTAAGAAAACCCACCAAAACTATAATAAATCAACACCCAAGACTAATCAATAATTAGTCAATCCCTCTTTCAATGCATTTGGAACAGATCTTCTTGTTCAAACACCATTTAGGACTCAACAACCTCATTGCAGTGGGAGTACTGAGACAGCATGCCCTTCCGACCTCCAAAATCACACTATCTGTGCTAAGAGAAAGAACCACACAGGTTGAGCCACAAAGCTTAAGAACACATAAGCTAACATTAGCAATGCATGAACCATCTCTCATGGTACAATATGGCTTTGTCCCATAACAGCTTTTGTCCATGTTGGGCCAGGCTGACAACTGTGGCCTTGGCACAGATGTTAAATGCACAGTTTTAACAATGTGAGAGCTACCTAAAAAGACAGCCTCTTTCTCCTTTTTTGTCAACATCACAGCCTAACTGCTCTGTCTAAACTTCAGTTCACATGGGTTGCTGCCATTATCTTTCTACCTAGCATTTCCTACAGCTCAGCTGTGCCCTCCCTCCCAGGTTGTTGCCTGTTCTAAGGTTTTTTAAGTTCCCTTTAGGCACTACTGCTATCCATCTAGTCAAACTGCAAGGATTCTTGGCTACTTATAAAAATGGACAGAAATGTGTACAATAGAAACTTGTCACAAAATAAGAAAAGTGTAGGTCTATAAGATTATGTTGAGGAATGGATTAAAAACCATGAGAACTGGCATCTTTATCTTAACAGGTGATACCAAAACATTCCAGAGAAAGCCAGTCGCTGTGATAGATTTACACAAGACTTCCTCAGCCTTATGGCAGAATACATGGCATGTCTTCATTTGTGAGCACCAACTGTTATGGATGATCCCTACAATGAACGCTACAACTGGCTAGGAAAACAGCTATTATAGCTTTATGCTATCATATCAGGACAGAGGACAAAAATGGTGATGGGCCTAGCTCAAGAATGACCACTGTTCCCAGATTCAACCTTCTTTTTACCCTGCTAATAACAACAAAAAATGCATTAAAACATTTAATAGGTCCCTGCCATTTGCAGTGTTGGATTATTGTTTTCAAGGGTTTACAGTACTCTTTTAAAAACAGCACACTCTCTACAAAGGATAGAGCTTTCAGCAGGATGAACACAGGTCTATTGTATCTGTTCCAGAAGTGACAAATTGAAAAACAACCTGCATAAATTTTCATTTACAATGTAAGATTCATTTATTCAATCTTGATTCTTTACTGAAATATGATATACATAGAAATTAATATACTACCAAAATATATTAAGATACTTCATCTTTCTGTTGGGGAAAGGATTCCTCATGCAACACATGCTAACATGCTTGTCTGTTCTCAGTTGCAAATGCCCAGTATGTCTGTCCCAGGCTGGTGATGAAGCCAGTCTATCAACTTGGCTATCATAAAAACAGTGTAGAATACAGAACAAAGCCATGCTGTCGGATTCAAAAAAGCAAAACAAAAAATACAGACTGCAGGTTTTGCAGGAAGAAAGAGGAAGGAGAAGTACTGGGGGAAAAATTCACTAATGTTAAAGAATAAACTAATTCACAGAACATGAGCTACATTCTAATAAGTCATTTTGTAGAGATATTTACTATTAATAACAACTGATGTTTATGCAAAGCATGTTTTGATTCACGACTATTTCAGATCTACTAAATGAGTAAATTTCCAAAGTCTGATTCATGACTGATTTGGTTCAAAGTGAAAAGGAAATAGCACTCTGATTCCAAAAAAAATTCTCTACACACAGCTCAATCCAAAGTAATAATTCTGAAATAATTTCATACTAGAACAGATTTTAAGAAAATGCCATACAATCTTTGCATAAAAATAACACCGTTACACTATCAAGTTTTAACAAAATGTTATCCTCTCAGTCATTTCTATCTTGTCTCTCCAGACCACGTATTTACTTTCTAAACTTAATCTAATATTCATATACAGTCCATTCACCTATATAGCAGCAGAACAGGGTTAGGTTGGTTTTGTAGAAAAGTGAGAAGGAAAACTTTTATTTTCATTAAAAAAAAAAAACAACTCACATCCTGTAGGTCATTTCATGACCCTAAGAGAAAAGGTTTCCTTTAGACTCTCTTTACAATACAAGTGGACTTTGGGTGGTACGTATTTCCAGATTTTAATTACTGTTAGCTAATACATAATATTGAAATAAATATTATGGTAAATAATCTCACTAACTCTAATGAATATTTCCCAACACTTTTTATTTGGAATTTGGAAAGCTGAGTCGCAGACAAAGCAGGCTGATATTGCCACAATACTTCCTCCATGATCTTTCCTTCTTCCTCTACCAAAAGAGCTCAGAACACTTTAGAAATTAGTTAAGTTACAGTATTTTCATAATATAAAATTGATAGCAGCAGAACCAGGAATAAAATAAACCTAAACCAGAGAAAAGTGGCTTAAGTTTTTATCTGTCAGTGATTTTTGCTATGACAGTCATTAATTCATAGCAACATTTATAGCAAACAGAACGTTGTCAGCAAAATGTCTTTAGTTCAAAAGATTAAAAGCCTTCCATGAATCAGATAAAACACACAGTCAAATGCCAAAGCATTTATTTTTGTTTCTACTTGACCAGCTGTGTCTAGAATCTGTATCAGTACAGCCACGTAGAGACCAACTATATAGTCATGAGAAGACTAGTATCTTGCTGTTCACAAGATTGAATACTTCCTAAAAGACACAGACTTCTTGACCTTGATGAATTTTAATGAAGATGCAAAATTAAGAACATTCTGGTCTTAGCCTCTGAAAATCACCAAAGCTAGCAGAGGAACTAATACGTTGTTTTATTCAAACTATATATTTTTCTACTAGGATCTCACATAGACAATTTAATTACCATTTCCTTCATTTCTATCAGTAATTGTACTCCTGCTGGACAAACAGAAGCAATATCTGCAATCCATCTTTCTGACAGTTTATTAATTACAAGAGCCAAGAATATTATGAAGCAATTTTCTGCTATAAGACCTGAAGCTGAAAGATTGCATCTCTATCAAAATGGCTTCCTCCATTAGCTTTAAAGCGATCATAATTACCTTAGTATACCTAATTAAAAATGCTTGGGTTTTTCTTACTTAATCCTTTCGAAATAAAAACACAAGTCTTCACTCAGAAGGAAATACTAACATGTACTCAGTGATCATATTTTCATGTACTGTGATAAAATTATTATTTCACAGCAGCATTAAACACAACCTGAATTCTACAGCTTCTGTGTTATGTACTATTTTATATTCAAAGAATAAAAATTGAGATGAAGGCACACTGCCAAAAAATTCACAAGTATTTTTAATGAGCAGGAAGTACGCTAATTCCAGATGGCTATTCAGAAAAAAAAAAAACAGTTTTTTGAATCTGTGCTAAACACTAGACCCTGTCAATTCAGAAAATCTAAGCTCTTGGTTACAGCCAAAATTTTGACAAAGAATAGCACCTTTGAAAGGTAGAATGTACTGCAGTCTCTGGAATGCTGTGGTACTTCAGCTTTAATTGATACACAAAGACGAAAAAATCTTGCAGGATGCTTGCCTAGAAACCTAACTAAATAGTAAGTAAATCTTCTCACTAATCCTGTTCACTTGATGTCAAAATTACATAATTCTGACAAACTATTCTATGGCATAAAGTTATAAGGCATCATATCCTTAGCAACATTTTTTTAACATCAGCTTAATGAGGCTCTCATGTCATCTTCCAGGCAGATATATTGACTAAACACCCAAACGAATTCTTCTTAATTTTCTGTGATTCAGTGCATGCCCCAAAATCCCACAGACGAAAAACTGAGAAAGCGAAATAGGTGTAACTATGTGTAATAGCGTGTAATACTAGACTTAAGAAATGTCTGAAGTGACCAGACACACTGTGTCTACTAAGTTTTTCTACATGGTGCAAACATATTTATCTCTCTGGGGCACAGAATGTTATATACCATAACACAGATCCGGTTTTCAAAAGCAAGTGTGTCATTTGAATTATCCACATACACAAACTGATAAAGTCAAAAGAGCCACAGCTAAAACAAAACAAAACTAATCAGAACAAAGTACTTCATTTTTTCCATGGCTCTGGTTAGACTTAGGCAGCCAAACGTGATCCACTCTTCAGGCAACTACATTAAACTGTGTTAAAATAATTACTGCATATGTACTCTGCCTCCTAACCTGTCACATCTTCTAAAGGGCAGATATTAAAACTAGGCCTCTCTCCAAAAGACTTGAAATTAACCCAGTTAAACCATGAAGAACAGCTTTACATACATTCATTTTTTGAACGGTTATTATTAATAACTATTCATTATTACCTCTTTAGAGGTTGTAAACTGAAGTAACATGATTTCCCTTCTCCTCTCTTGCAGAGACCACCTCCAAGTAAAAAATTTAGATCCCTTCGATCCCGCTTTTAGAAAGCAAGGCTAACAAACAGAACTTGGGTTTGTTATCTAAACACAGTGTAACTACTTAAAGTAAGTTAGAGCATCCAGGGGACTCTCACTATGAAAATAGAAATATTCTACCATGAAATTACACTACTAGAGAAGCATTGCCAATTTCACAGAATCACAGAATGCTAGGGATTGGAAGGGACCTTGAAAGATCATCTAGTCCAATCCCCCTGCCGGAGCAGGAACACCTAGATCAGATCACACAGGAATGCATCCAGGCGGGCTTTGAATGTCTCCAGAGAAGGAGACTCCACCACCTCTCTGGGCAGCCTGTTCCAGTGCTCTGTCACCCTCACTGTAAAGAAGTTTCTTCTCATATTCAAGTGGAACCTCCTA
>VZTO01025602.1:87244-143948 GCA_013400615.1 Syrrhaptes paradoxus
ATTCCTGCTGCAGCAGGAGCTGTTAGTACTCTGGCTGGGAGGCTTGTGCCCTTCATCCTGAGGGGATACTGAAGCAAACCTTCTTGCCCTTTTTTTTTTTTTTTGTGACATTCGCTTTTCTCCAGTCCTCAGGCACCTCCCTTGTTTCCCACGACTTGCCAAAGATGATGGAGAATGGTCTAGCAATGACTCCCGCCATCTCCCTCAGCACCCGCGGGTGCATCCCATCAGGACCCATGGATTTATGGGTGTCCAAATTACAAACAAAGATTTTATCTTGGAAAATAACACTCCTTCCAGAACTACTGCAATACCCAATCCAGTATTCAGATCAATATCACCGAGAAGCCTTTGTGCTTGAAACCTGAAAATGCTGTGCACGGGAAGCCTTCAGAATACAGAAAGTATGAGATTACTCTGTTCGGAAATGTAGTAGGTTAACTTATTTTATAAGTTACAAATAAGTTTACAAAGCTACTGAATCCGAAAGCAAAGGCATTTACATTTAGTTACCTTTCAAAAACATTAACTTTCCAAAACCCCAAAATGTAACATATCCAGAAGAAATTTTACTTAGACAGATTTCTTCACTAATACAGAAAGACTGCAATTTCATGTTGCTTTTAACTTGAATGTAGCAAAAACAAATCAAAGTAACTCCCCCAAATCTCACATTGCCTGTAAAACAAGGTGAATATGAAAAGCCCATCTGCAACAAACTGGAAACAAAGTGTAAAATGTAAGAGACACATGTTACACATTTGCCTTAGTTTATAGGGCAGTGTCTATGAAAAGATGCTCCAAGCAGACAGTAAATTCTTCTCTTTTCCATATTTCTAGAGTCCCCTACGCCATTTAAATGGAAATATTCATATAGATGAAAAAGAAAAAATGAAATTCTTTAGAATAGAAGTTAATTTAAGAGAGATGTGCAAAAATTCTCAACTTTGGTACATTCCATATAATAAAAACTTGGTATCGATCAACTTGAAGATAATAGTTTTATCAGTTCTGGATGATCCAGTCTTCCTACATTTTCTGCTCTCCTCTGGTACATCATCTTCACATGTGCTTTCTTGGGAACATCACATTCTCTGCAGACTAATATGGGAGCAAATAAGAAGCTTTGAAGACTACGCCCCATTCTTTTCCAGAAGTAGAACTTTTCTGGAAGCTCAATGTTCTTATTTTATACCATTTAGGACACAAAATAATATAACAAACTTAAGTTGTTCAATAAAATGGAAAACAGGACTTGCCTCACCCATAACCAAAGGCCAGTCTCCAGGAGCCTTGAAAGATGGGTGTGGTGTCACCAGCAAAGAGTAAGCTAGGCTGTCACATCAACATGAAATAAAAAAATCTTTAGCACTTCAGTACTTGGAAAAAATCGCAACAAAATTTAGACTACCAGTTTCTGGGATGGTCTTAGGCTCTTCACCTGGGCATCTGGAATATTATCTAATTTTGAGTATGTTTTAAACCTGTTTTCTAGGCTTTTCTCTTTAGTGTGCTTGTATTTGTTATAGTTCAGTACAAAGCTCATTTCAGATTTTGGGTAGAAGTTATGTTTGTTTATGAGCAAAACCTCACAACATCTTCTTCAAAAGAAAGAGTATCAGCTTTGCAGTTCTAGGGCTTTCAAGCATTCGGCAACTTTCAAGCAAACTTCTTGAATATGTTGAACGTTACAGATAACACATAAATGAGCACCAGACACAGAAACCTTACAACTTCAATTCCATAATGAAAGAAATTCCATAATTTTTTACCCTATTCCAATGTGTAAGTCCATTTTCTCTGTGTGTTCAACTGTGTTTTGCCAGTGACAATATGCTGAAATACAATAATGCCATAGAGTCTAAGTAAAACAAACCAAACTTAATTCTCCCTTAACCCACATGACCTTTTCAAAGCAACACAAAATATTGCTTCAAAACCAATGTACATTTTTCTCCTTTCAGAATGATAGTATGTTTTACCTCCATTTTTCTGGTGATATCAGCATTTTTTAATAGAGACTTGGGAGAGAAAAAAATATACTCTGCATAAATCTGCTTTGGAGAAAGTAAAAAGAAATTTGAATACACCTGAAACAGTTACCTTGCTTCTTCCCAGTACTCACTAATCACTTCTAAAGGAACCTAACTGGTTCTGTCCTCCTTTCCTAGATTTCTAAGAAAACTATTTTGTTGTTTTAATACACAGAAATAATATACTCTTTCAGAATGAAATTTTGTTACTTACGATAAATCAGTTTTCTCACTTAATAACATACCTCTAGATGAACTCTCTTCACTGTCAACGAGTCAGCAGAAATGTCTAGTTACTAGACACCAAATAAACTACATTGCAGTACTACCTATTTATTCACTTCATGGAGAAAACAGATTCTTACCCAGTTGTCCTTTTTCAGAGGCAAAAAGTAGTAATAATGGCAGAAATCAAGTATCAACGTATAGGAACTAAGGATCTGAGTGTAGAAGCACAGCTGTAAAAACAGCCAATGATTGTCTTCACCAACACAATTATTAATCCTGCAGAGAAACAAAGTATATATAAAGACAAAAATAAAAATACTTAGCATTGCAGTTATGATACTGTGAATAAGAGAATTTATGATTATTTATGGAACAAATATAAGAACTACTAACCACTCCATTCTTAGTCAACATGATGGTTTCTATATTAGAGATGGCAGTTACTGTAAAAGAGTGGTTTCCTTACACTGCCACTTAAAGTGTAGGCTGCATTACTGAGATCACTGCTTAGAACAGGAGACATATTTCTCTGTATCTTCATATGGAAAAAATAGTCCTACAACTTTAAGTAACAATCAAGTAACAAAACTATTTTTTAAAAGTATGCAAAATTTCACAGTAATATGTATTATCTTCTGCTACTCAGCATATTTCACTGATTGTGAACTATGTAAAGTCCCCAAACTGTAAATGCAAATTAATGGTTTGAAATAAATTTGTTCAGAGGGTACCCCAATGACAAATAAGCATGACTTAGGAAGGAGCCTAACGCAAAGAAGACAGAAAAGGCATCTCCATTCAGAAACCCCTTCTGCATACTTCAGCATAAAGGAGTAAAGGAATAACAAGGATTCTAGAAATACTAAGTATGAGATTCAAAACCTTTGAAATCTAGGCCTAGTCTGCTTCACAGAAGTTACACTGATGCAAAAAAAATGTGTCTGGAGTGCACTATTTTCTGAAGTAGCAACTGACAAAAAGGGTAGTTTAAAAAATGGCTAAATCAACTCAGGAGGATCCTGATGTCAATTCTGTCCTCTGCAGTTCATCATTGCTGTCTTGCTAGAAAAGATACCCCAGAACTGCTGACAGCAATGTTTATTTTCATAGTAAGCTATAAGCAGTCAGTTTAAAAAGAGTTTTAGCCAGATTAATTCATTTTTACTGAAACTAGTTAAAGAACACTAAAATAAGTAATTTCATTACAAAATCAGAGAGGCTATGACAAATGGGGCATAGTATAAGTCTGTAACATTTTCTGCTCAGCACAGCCATTCAGTAAACTGAAAACCAAAAACTGTCAAAATACCATGATCTACTAATTTCCCCTTAAAAATATTTTTTTCCAGCATCAGAAACTAAATTGCAACAAATGAAATAAAACTGCAATCTACAAGGGGCAATGGGTTCAAGCTGGAACATAGGAGGTTCCACTTGAATATGAGAAAAAACTTCTTTCCAGTGAGGGTGACAGAGCACTGGAACAGGCTGCCCAGAGAGGTTGTGGAGTCTCCTTCTCTGGAGACATTCAAAGCCCGCCTGGATGCGTTCCTGTGTGATCTGATCTAGGTGTTCCTGCTCCGGCAGGGGGATTGGACTAGATGATCTTTCGAGGTCCCTTCCAATCCCTAACATTCTGTGATTCTGTGAAATTAATTATGTTGACATCAGTTTTAGGAGTAAAAATTCCAATTCTTTAAACAACATATGTGAATTTTCCAAAACTATATGGCATATAACAATTTGACGATGATTAAATGTTACACTGTAGCAGTTCTTACTGACAGTACTACTTGTAGACATAAGCAAGTCTCAAAGCTGTTCTTTCCTTGCTCTAAAGGCCTACATGATTAAGCACTGCTTATGACAAAGTAATGCTTAATATGCCAAACGACCAATAGTCAAGACGGTGAACTTTGAAATGATCCACTAAAACAAAAGTAGACTGTCAGAACAAATGCCCTGGTCTTACCATGGACAGTGGTGATCCATTCTCCTCACACAATGTCCACAGCGACTGCAATGGTGTGAACGCTTTGGTCTCATCATATTGCATTTGTTACATAATTCCCAATATTCTCGTTCTAGGCGAAAACGTAAAGACAGATCAAAGAGATTTAAACCCAGTACAACATACTTATGACAAACCTATATGCTAGTGATTCAAGGAGAAAAAAAAATTCTTACTATGATCTGAGAAGGGCTAACAGTATATAAAAACTTTTTTCCCCACTATCACCTTAATTAATCTGGAAGACATTACTGCCACTCTGTGACATATTTCTTCTCTAAAACCCTCCTTCCTCCTATATATTTCTAGGAAGTAGTTATTACAGAACAAAAGCTATCACATAATTCAATTATTTTCTTACAGACCTATTGTGAATAAACATATCTGCTAGACAGAACCACTGTACAATCTCCCTGTCATTCCAAAACTTCCTGAGGAAATACTGCTACTTTAATTTGTCAAAGCTAGCTAACTAAAATAAAATACACAATGAACACTTCAGGACCATCTTCCATCTCAAAGCATTTTAAGACATGAATCTCTCAACATGCAATTTTACACATTAGGCAACTAAAGAACAGATAGAGGATAGGTTTATATTTTAAAATATGCACTATTTTTGGATGCCCAATGCAAGATTCTTTAAGGTGATCTCCAGAGATACTGAGTAGCTGAAACTACCAGGGTCTACTATTGCTCAGCTTAACTATTATTTATCTCAAATTACAGCACCCAAATTAGAGGAAGCCTTTGAAAATAAGAATTCAGATGATATATTCAGAAAGTTCATCTTCACATGGGAAACAAATCACACCAACAGTGTAATACTTCTATTCAGAAAAGAATATCTTTTCTGTCTTTGAGGAAAATAGATGCACGACTGAGAATCTTAAATACTTTGACTGGTTGTTTCTACCTAAATAGAACTTTTTTGATGCAGGGAATTTCTTAAATCCCAGTGGAAACAAAGGAAGCTTAGTTTTTACAGTAGGGCATTCTGAAATTTAATATGGTAAAGCATTCTCCCTATGTAAACAAAATAAAGTTAAATTTAGCACTTCTGAGCCACCTGCTGGCAGCTCTAATCCTGTCTTTCTTGCTGCAAAACAACATTTGGACACTGGAAGTAAAGACTCACAACATCTGAGATTATTAAACTAGTAATAATGCCAGATGGAAACTGATTTACAGTCTGTTCCCATAAATCCAGTGTCACAAAGGTGTCACTCTCTAATAGGGTAGCTATCAGCAGAGTTCAGAAACACCGCAACTTCATTTTCGAATACAATTTATATGATGCAAATATGCATCTTCCTGTCAACCTAGAGAATACCAGGAAGAGAAAGAACACTGACATGAGATTTTCTGCGATCAGTGTTTCACATCTGAATCCCAGGGAGATACATCCCTTCCTACTACCTGCTGCTGAGTTTCTGCACATCATAACATCAGTGCTGAGACTAAAGAGATGGTGTTTCCAAACACATCATCCTAGATTCCCACTAACATCAGAAGGTGCAAGCAAAATGTTGCTCCTGGCATCCACCATGTTGCAAGACAAGACTGAAATATTCACCCCTCGCTGAACTTGACACATTTTCTACATCAAATACTTTCTGTTAATGTGACAAAGCTCCTTCCATTTAATAGTCCTACTCCATTCTAAACTGTTGTGTAAAAGCTCTATGCATTGGACAAGCACTTTAATAGCATCAAACAGTTCATTAAAATATTGTCTTTCTCTGTGGAGAATTATTAAAGTTTCAAATTTCCTCCAATTTCTGGAGCATCGGATACAGTAATTGTGGGACAAATTCACAAGGACAGAAGGAAATTCCCAACATATTAAGTTGCTACTCTATAGCAACACAATGTAATTAGCATCACATTTGTTGGATTAAAAGCCCATACAAACATTAAAAAAAAATTGTGTAAAAAATGCCCAGGTAAAATCCAGCAAAAGAGTACCTTCTACCACCACTTTCAACATCTTATAAATTTACTCAGGAAAAAAGATGTAGAATTATGACTAACTACCTCTAAACATTTTTTTATTTAACAGTACCAAGTTAGAAGTATATGCAACATGTTTGGGAGTCTAGAATGTAAAATAATTCTTCCCCTGGAAAAAATTTCCGAGCAGAAGTTCCTGAATAACTAAACTTCTGATGGAATACAAGTTTTGAAAAAGAAGTTCTGAGTCTACATGAGGGAAAGTTCTGGAAATTCACAAGCTAAAAACAGTGGCATACTGATATTAATTTCATTAACAAAACAGGCTTCATCAGAGACAGCTCATGGTTTCCATCAAAACACACAAAATCAAATTGATTCCTAATTATTTTCAGGACATTAAAATAACTTTTATTCAATTATATAGAAACAACTTAATGCACCTGTAATTGGAATCTTTGGATTTTCAGGTAGCTTTCCTGGATCAGCTACTGAGGCTCTTAGTAATGAAGCTATACAAAACAATGAGCAGAAGTAATAACCTGAAAAATAATAAACATTTGTTAGTCTTTTTCAGGTGTACAAAATATCTACTATACACTGCATCAAAAATATAGATGCTCCAGCACCGAGGTGGAAATTACTCAGCCTTCTCATTCAATTCCAGATATATTTTTGGTACTGTACAGTCTACAAGATTAAGTAATCTCCAGTCTTAAAAAGGGGGAGGACAAGGCAGCAGTGAACACTGTTTTTATAGCACCAGCAGCATGCCACTATGACCTTACTACTATATTTAAGTTCCTCCACTGTCTTATCAAATAAGTACCAATCATTCTACACCTCACAGCCTCCATGTGAAAGGACATTCCCAATGGGCCATCTTCACTTTAAAGTCGGTTCCAGTTATAATTCAAGCCCTTTCCCCAGCAAAACCCATTAGCATAACTTGTATTAGTTGACCCATCAAGGGACACATGACAAAACTGACAAAACTAACAAAACTCAGTTTGTCAACCATCAGTACCACCACTCCAAATTCTGACAAGCCCTAAGAGCTCTGGGCCAGAAACTCTGCCAACAAGTTCCAGGTAGAGGATCTGAAAGCCATACCAATGCTCTTCCACAGCTCCAGCACAAACAAGTTTTACCTAACATCTTTGAAATTAATGAAGTGTCTCAAATTCTCAGAACACAAAAATGTAGGATGTATCTCATTACTCTTATCCTGTATCTTATCCTTCACCTTATTCTTTATTTTCTGACCTTTCTCATATATGTTAACTACTGCCCAAAGATACTATTTTTACTACTAGAAAAAAAGGCAAAGTTAAATTGACTCACACAAAATTGCCACAACTGAAATATGTCCCTCTTCATAGTGAGGAAAAAGGATGACTTTTGGAATGAAGATTGTGTTGTACAGCCAGACAAAGATAATCAGGCCCATGCAGCACCAACCCTGAGGGTCAACCACAAAGTGAATTCGTCGTCCCATTGAACAGGTAATATCTGTCACCATCCAGGAAGAAAAGATTATCCTAGAGAGATAATTCAAAAAACAAAACAAAAGAAAAGAGTAAATTAATTAGTATCAAGCAAGCTATAGTGTTCCACATACATTCAAATACAAAAAAAACCCAACCCTCTCAGCTATTGATTTAAGGAATGAAATTAAAACTTACAGACATTTCACATACACTGTTCAAGTTTCAGAAAGAGAAATACATTATGATTTCATTAACTAGTTATATTTTACTAAAAAGTAAGATACAACTAAAACAAGTATGTGGGAAAATTATTAAGCAGTAGGTAAAGCAAGCAACTGGCAACCAGCTGGCAGCAGCAGAGGATATAAACATTAAAGAAAATAAATCTCTCATCAAAATAAAAAGGTTGCNTTGTCAACCATCAGTACCACCACTCCAAATTCTGACAAGCCCTAAGAGCTCTGGGCCAGAAACTCTGCCAACAAGTTCCAGGTAGAGGATCTGAAAGCCATACCAATGCTCTTCCACAGCTCCAGCACAAACAAGTTTTACCTAACATCTTTGAAATTAATGAAGTGTCTCAAATTCTCAGAACACAAAAATGTAGGATGTATCTCATTACTCTTATCCTGTATCTTATCCTTCACCTTATTCTTTATTTTCTGACCTTTCTCATATATGTTAACTACTGCCCAAAGATACTATTTTTACTACTAGAAAAAAAGGCAAAGTTAAATTGACTCACACAAAATTGCCACAACTGAAATATGTCCCTCTTCATAGTGAGGAAAAAGGATGACTTTTGGAATGAAGATTGTGTTGTACAGCCAGACAAAGATAATCAGGCCCATGCAGCACCAACCCTGAGGGTCAACCACAAAGTGAATTCGTCGTCCCATTGAACAGGTAATATCTGTCACCATCCAGGAAGAAAAGATTATCCTAGAGAGATAATTCAAAAAACAAAACAAAAGAAAAGAGTAAATTAATTAGTATCAAGCAAGCTATAGTGTTCCACATACATTCAAATACAAAAAAAACCCAACCCTCTCAGCTATTGATTTAAGGAATGAAATTAAAACTTACAGACATTTCACATACACTGTTCAAGTTTCAGAAAGAGAAATACATTATGATTTCATTAACTAGTTATATTTTACTAAAAAGTAAGATACAACTAAAACAAGTATGTGGGAAAATTATTAAGCAGTAGGTAAAGCAAGCAACTGGCAACCAGCTGGCAGCAGCAGAGGATATAAACATTAAAGAAAATAAATCTCTCATCAAAATAAAAAGGTTGCAAAGCAAACAAGAAATACATGAAATTATTTATGTCATAAAAATGGTTCATTCCACCTATCTATCATAGTCTCCCAACTACATTTCAAGACTATTTTTTAAAAGCTTGTACACTAAAATTTTCACAAGCTTCTGTAGGAATTTGTTATTTTTCCATGTTTAAAAAACTTCTTCATGCCATTTATAGCAAACCAATAAAGAAAGGAACCATGCTACCCTAGGATCTCTCATGTAGATCATTAGGAGGTATCATACAATAGTAAGTTTTCTCACTATTAATCACACTTAAAACATCAAGTCTCCGTTCTGATACTTTAGAGTGCTGGGTTCTTTTTTGTTTTAGACTAAAGAAACCCCACCAAGTCGTACAGTATGAACTTCAGAGCTTCATAAACTCATCTTCATAAAGACGCAGCACTAGAATTCACAAGCACTATTCAGGAGAATGTTCAAGGAAAGGATTACTGTAACGTTTGTCAGGCTGCATTCATGTAAGTATCTTAATATTGCAACACATACATAAACCCCAAGCTACTCTCCTACACATTCGTTTTGCTGATTTCTGGGCTTCAGGGAACTTGTCAATTTCAGATGGATTTCCTTCCATTCCTTTCAGCATCTACTTGTTGCATTGAAATTTCATTTTGTTTATCAGTCAGACCTCTCTTTTTCCAGTTTTGCTTACTTGTTTACTGTTTGTCTGTCCTCATTTGTACTCACAATTTCTCTGCTTATTATCCACAAATTTCATTAATATCTTGTCTTCTTCTTATTCTAGATCTCTAATCAAAATCAGACCCAAATAAGCTATCTGACATTTTTCCCCACTCTTTATGCACTATTTATCTTAACCCATTGTATGCTGTCTTATAGTGCAACAGTGTTCCCATCCAATTATAGCAATGTATTAAGTGCTTGTTTTTATCCTAAATGTACAGTCACATTGCCTTTAAAACTGTTTTTAAGTTCATTATTGCCATAAAAACAATTTAGGCCTATATTTACTATTCCTTCTGAATTTTACTAGATGTAGCATACATGCACCACTATTTCTTGTATACATGGTATTAATATGCTACACATGTATGTACAGTCTCTACATACAAATAATGTAGTATTATACTCCTGAATCTGCAAGTTGTTCATGTGCCCCTGTTGTAAGCTAGCTTTGGCAACCAACAGGTTTAGAACTGAAAAACATCTTATGTCCTTCCAAGTGTGCACTGATGGAGGATGTGTCTCATCCAAGCAGAGAAGCTGTGGGAGAAGGTAAGCAGACTACAACATGAGAGAAGTTGAAAAAGAGATGGACAAGAACGTCTCCAAGACCCTACAGCTACAGAAACCCCCACTGCACCAAGGAGAAGCAGGCAGAGCCTTAGCTTGTCAGGCTGGGCAGGGAAATACCCTGTCTGGTGAAGCCCGGGAGCTCCAACACCAGGACAATGGTTTCTGTCCCGCTTGCAGCTCTCATCTACAGAGCAGGTTCTGAGCCCTGGCAGCAGGCACAGACAGGGAGCTCTGCCCAATGAAGCCTCTGAGCTGGCTGTGCCAGATAGGCTGGATGGGGCAAAGAACAGTGGTGGGAAACCCCCTGTTCCAAGGGCAAAGGCACCTCTGCCAGCCTAACCTGTGACAGGTTGGGCTGGCGGGTTTGCTGCTAGCCAGCGGCTTGGGTCCTGGATACCATAGATAGGCCATCACTGAGGCTGGTAGTGTGTCCCTCAGACTATTATCGTTAGCTGCTTTTCCATAGGGGCACCATGAATATGGCCAGGGGGGACCAGGAGCATATCAAGCATGACTGCATGGCTTGGAGTACGAGGACCAGGGCCTGGGGACCTGGGAAGGATGTCTCCTTCATCCTGCTGGTGAAGGGGAAGGACTTGAGTAGACAGATCCTGCAGGTCAACAAGTGGTTGTGCAGCTTGTGTCAAAAGCTGGAACTTGGCTTTTATATCCATAGGACCTTCTCTGAGGACGAAGAAGCAGGGGGAGGAGGAATGACACAACACACAGGATCCACCTTACACTATGTGGGGTAAAAGCACCTTTGCCAACAGGCTGGTCAATCTGCTAAGGGCAGGCTTAGACTAGGAATAATGGGAGAGGGAGGCGGTGGCCTACAATCAAGTGAGGAAGTGGTGGTCAGTGTTTGCAAGCAAAGGATGCAGGATGAAGTGAACAACAGAGATCCTATAATCAACAAAAAAGAGGTGAGGTGCGGCCACATCAAGTGTGACATTTGATACAGAAATACCACTTGGGTGTACTGGGATGGGGCTAGGAAAGCCAAAGTCCACCTTGAGTTGAGCCAGTGAGGAATATGAAGGTCAAAAGGAAAGTCTTTCAGAGGTACATGAGCAGCATAAGGAAGGCTAGGGGAAATGTGGGCCTCTTGCTGAATGGGGCAGGTTGCTTGATGAAAAGATACAAAAAAAGGCCAAAGCACCAAGAACTGCTTTCTGGAATCCCAGGCTCCTGAGACCAGTGGAACAGGCTGGAGCAAGACAGACTTACTCTGAGCGAGGGACAATCACATCAAGAAACCTTTACATAAACTGGACATAACACTTCCATAGGACCAGATGAGATGCCACCATGAGTGTTGAGAGAGCTGGCCCTGTTATTGTGAGGATGCTCTGATTTATGCTTGAAAGTTTCAAGCTGATAGGCATGGTTCCAGAGGACCCAAGAAAGCAGGTATCAACCCTGTTTCCAAGAGCAAGAAGGAGGATCCAGTTAACTACAGGCCTGTTAGCCTCACCATGATCCCTGGGAAGGTGGAAAAATAATACTGGAAACTGTTTCCAAACACGAGGGACAAGAAGGTGATTGGGAGTAGTCAGCACGGATTTGCAAAGGGGAAGTCACGCAGACTGACAGAAACACAGAGACCAAAAAAAATCAGAGGCAGCTAGAAACAGTGTTAGACTGCTGAGGAATCTATCTTTCCATCTTACCAGAGCAGCAGAGATTCCATGACTTCACAGGACTTCCTCAGAAGGGGAAATAAAAGCTCAATAAACAAAATGGAAAGATATAAATACAGAAATACTTGTTTTCAAGTGAATTACTAAGTGTAATGTATGAGCAATACGCAGTGAGAGAGATTTTTGATAAAGCAATAAGAATGCCTATAACGTAAATATATCTGACATTTTTATAACTCCATGACTAACTTTTGCCTATACGACACTATTCACTCTTGTAATTAAAAAAAAACAACAAACCAAAACAAAAAAAACCAAACCAAACACATCCCTCCCCTCAAGCCCATATCTTTGATGGAAGTTCCACTGTTACGCTGTAACTATGCAAAAAAGGCCACAGTCATCATCACTGGTTTGAAAGCCAGCTTCTGTTCTGTTCTCCATATCCCACTTCACTGAGTAAAGCTCCTTCTCAAGCTACTCACAGAGATGCCCAGATCCTTTGCCTCTCACATCTGAACTAACATGCTGATTCTAACCAGCATTCCTCAAATTCCAGGTCATTTCACAATTTTAATATAAATTTAAAAGGATGGGAATGTTCAGAGAAGGGTCCATATAAAACCACAGTACTGCCAGAGCATTTCAGTTACTCTAATTTGTGATACACCTGCTTCCTGCATGCCTATTATAATAATAAATTAAGTTTTATATGTCATTATATTTTTGTCAGCAATATTGCGTAAAAAATGTTAATATATTGACTGCCTCCAGCAAAGTGAGCTTTTCAACCTCTCCCTCTTGGTTTATGTACCATATATAAATATGCTTAATAGATATATAAGCATGTATTTTTATAGATATATAACATACGCTTAAAACCTAACACACGCACAGTGAAAGAACTAGATTCTAATTCAACTTGAAGACAAGGTGAATTTATAGTCTTCTCTTTTTAAACATACTTCAAAGACTCTATATTTACTCTTTCAAATACACTGTCAAAAAAAAAAGAATGACTGATCTCAATTATGTTCTTTAGAATGCATAATTTCTGAGAAGAATAACTACAATACCTACAGGAAAAAGTCTATGAGCAGGTTTACAACAAATCAGCTGAAAAGAAACAGTCAGATGATTTATATCTGTATACATTCAGTATTCATATATGCAATGCCTAAAAATTTTCCAACAAAGCAATTTAGGATAAAACACACAACACTAATGTTGGAGGTTTTGTGGTTTTCTTCCCTCTTACCCTGGTTTATAGCATTATTTTCTAAATAAACATCTTAAAACACAAAACATTTGAAAGCAAATGGGATGCGTGGATGGCATTTTTTACTAACCCTTTTCTTTCTGCCCAGTTCAATTAATGGTATCATAAACTAAGCATTTGTTCACTACAATCATCTCCAGTATGACTTCTGATGTGACTTCCACCAAATAACGACACCACAGAATGAGTCAGGCAGGCAGACAGTCACTTCCAAGAAACAAGAAAGCTTTCCACTAACCAGAAATGTTAATATGAAATAAAAATTGTTTTAATAGGCTCATGTGAATGCAAACTTCAAAAAAAGTACACAATTTTGCATCAAGACTCTCCCAAAACATACTTAGAAAATTTCATTTAATAAATAAACCCAATATAAGCACTAGACAATTTATCATCCTAAGAAGCATGACAACCACCTCCGGTAACATCCTGCTCCTTGCATTTTTATGCATTGATACGTAAATAGAAACCAGATCCAATACATGCTGCCTCACTTTAGCCCTGGACTTCTACGTCAGTAAGAAAAGTAAGGCTTGTGAAATCTGACTTCCAAAACTCTTTTCACAAATGCTTAAACAAGTCCAGAATGACACAGATCAGTAATTCATAGCTTTGTTCACTGTGAAACACAATTTTAAGACCCCACGCAAACTGAACAATACTAGTCTCTATAAAATACACTTCAAGAGTGAAAAAAACACCACTTTCTCAAAAGGCTGTATTCTAACCAATTCAGACAGAAAAAGGAACGAAGAGTAGAAACACAACAGATACACTTGCTACAATATTTGTGATAGCCAAGGCAAGGCCATAACAGCCAATAGCCTCCCTCACTCTGTGGATCCAGCTGTGGTTTTACATCTGTGAGTTTCCTGAAATCTTATGAATTACTGCCAAAAAACTACTGATATAAAACTAAAAATACACTTCACCTGGGGAAAAAAAAATGTGGACTTGAACCAAACAACTAAACTACTCTCCACCACATTTTAAAGAAGTCACTTATGTGATGTTATCAAGTGTCAGAATAGCATTACTGTTATGTCTTTTGCAGCTCTTCTATTTAACAAAACTAGTATCTGAATAACTAGCCAATACAAGCAGCAGCATACTTCCACCAAGACAAAACCTCAAGTACCTGGCATTGCACATGTTTATACAACAGATGGTGGTTGGCAGAGATCTTGGCACAACACAGTTGTTAGGTGCCTGTTGACAGGTTGGTTAAGGTAGGCAAGACATTCCCACCCAATTTTTGTTCGTAGGTAGGATCTTGCAAGGCATACCTGTAAACATCTACTGCATTCACAAAAGATGCCACACAGCCACGGACTGGGACATGGCTTGGCATTAACATATATACGCTATGTCCCCATTGATTGCAAATCCATGAAAACTATCTTCACCTACTGCTGACCAAACACCTACTTGTATACAGATAATGCCTGTTACTTAAGCACACCACTGTTTGGATGCTCAGTGTGAAGGCAACGAAGACCTACCAATTCACTGTACTACCTACTGGAACTGGAAAATTTCAGTGTGAAACGAATCAAGGTCAGAGGGCACTGTATCTCCTTGTGCTGTGCTGCTGGAGGACACAGCCAACAAAACCCACACACCGCTTCCACTACCACCTCAAAAGCAGCAAATGCCCTCCTCATCATTTAGCAAAAAAAAAAAAAAAAAAAAAAGACAGCATTGTGGAACTTCATGAAAATAACAGTATTTTTTTTATTTCGTACATAAGGAGACCCTAATTAAGTTTGCTAAGGGCTTCCCTCTCCCAGCTGTCTATACAGAAGACAGCATTCCTGAAGTTAACAGCGGTAAAACACACATCCAAGGCCGGTAACGGAGTTTTGACAGAGGTGATGCTGACGTCCGAGGCCGGCAACCCGGAGGCCCCCACCGCCCCCAGAGAAAGCCCCCTCCCAGGCAGCCTGCCCAGGGCTCAGCACAAACGCACCCCGAGGGGCAGCCTGCGCTCTCCGTCCCCCCGCCCCAGCGAGGGCGGCAGCGATCCCTCCACCGAGCCTCTGGTCAGAGAGCAGCGCCCGGTCACCGTGATGCCCCCCAGGCAGCGCTGCGGAATGGCTCCACGGCCACCGATCCCCGCTCGGCGGCTCCCCCTGCCGCTGCACAGTCCCACTGCCTCCCCCCCCCCCAGCCCCCCGCCCCCCTCCCGGGGCACGAGGCGGAACCAACCGTTGGGCGAGGCCCGGAGGAGACAGGAGGGAGGGAGGGGCCGCGATCACGCGCCCCCCTCTCCCCCGCTCTCCATAGCAACCGCGGGGGGTGGGCCACCTCAGCCGCTCGCACCACGCGCGCCCAGCACGCGCCCAACTCCTTGCCGCCGCAGCGGCGCCTTCCGCTTCCGTTGCTCGAGCCGCGCATGCTTGCTGAGGGCACAGGGGTGGCGGGGCCCGGAGGGAGGGCGCGGGACGGGTGGGCGGGGCTGAGCGGGGCTGGGTGCGTCCCCCCGGCCCGTTTCTGTCAGGGCGGCGGCGGGCGCGGCGGCTCCTTACTTTGAACTGTCCGAATGAGCCGCGGGGGGTGTGGGGTTTCTGCGGCTAGCCTTCCCTGCGCTGGCGGGAGCCGCACCGGAGCCCCTCGGAAGCCTGTGTGCCCCGTCCGCCTCTGGGCGTGCGAGGACCCGTTTGTCTCCGGTGCTGGGCTTGACTGGCGCGGGACCGTTCCCGACCGCGGGCGTTAGTCAGGACGAGTCCTCTCTCCCTCATCGCAGTAGTGTCCCTTTGCCATTCCTGACCAAACGTAAGCACTGTGGGCAAGGCCTCTGCCTTGGTCTCCAGGCTCCTTTCAGGAAAATCTAATTCTCTAACTATTGTACCAGTTAGTCTTTATAGTATGAAAGTGTATGAACTTTCTTAATAGTATGAAATCGTGTTAGCTTTCTTAAGAGTGATATATTTTACCTTGTGTACTGCACAATCACATTTAACTCAGCATAACTGGGGGGCTCCTGCTTACTGCAAGGAGGAGGAGGTCAGCCCCCCACCTTGAAGATAAGAACCTTCTGTTTCTCAGAATCTTAAAACCATCCAGGAAGAGGAAAGGATACTCCTGAATTACCAAGATAACACCAGCATCTCAGCCCCTCCAACACCTCTGTGAAAGCCTCCCATTACCTGGCATCAAAGTTAAGTAAATGTAGCAAGACCAAATTCTGGGACACCTAGATCAAGAAAGAAGGAGATGGAAGATGTCACCATAGAATTATAGTTGTTTTTTGGTATAGTAGTGCATGTGTGTTAACTAGTGAGCAACCAAATCACGTTGCTTCTGAAACTTTGTAAGGTAAGAGACGTGTAAAACCACAGCCAGCAGTGTGCCTCTATTTAAATGGGACAACTATTGTGCGTGAATAAAGAATTACTCTTGTAATTCTGTACTTTGCGTTCTAGTCTCTCTCCTCAATCGACAGAGGCAAGTTGCAATTTTGTGACACTGGAGTCCACTGCTGTGGTGTGCCCCTTGCTCGTGGAAGCCAGTCTGGCCATGGAAGACGGTCTTTTTTAAAAAAAAAAAAATTCTGACCCATGAGGGATTAGCAGTGGCTAAGAGCCACAGACAGCTTGTAACACAACCTTTTCAGCATTCCCAGCTGGTAATCATGCCTTGAGCACCCATTGCTGATGCACATACATGATCTTTTGGCTACCTAAAGGTATCCCCATCTGTCTGAGTGGCATGGTTCCCACTGTAAATTGATGGGCTCTTGCCCGTCTTTTCATTTTTCCTACACAGCAATGGATGAAATGGATCAAGAGTAATGATAATGATACAGAAAACTTTTTTTATTACTGATAACATTCTTCCTAAAACTTAATACAATTATTTTGAAAAGAGAATGCCCAAAACGTCTTTTTAGTGTTTAGGTGTATTTCATGTTTTTGTTGAGACTTTTGGACCTTGTCCTGATTTATTTTTCAGTGTCCACGGTCTTCTATTATACATGGCAATTGTTAACATCTCAAGCTAAAGTTGCTCTGACCTGAAAATACATTTTCTTAGCAGGAACTGGAAGTTGTCTAGAAAGAGAATGAAGCATGTTACAGGTAAATGAGAAGACAGTGCTTCCTCAAGAGCAGCCTACATATGCCCTTAGGAAGAGGTAGCACTGAAAATAATAGACTATTATATTTTTATATATATATATATTTATATATAAAATTGTACTATTAAAAAGTATGGGGAAAAGAGTCACTGGAAAGGTTGTTATAATAAAAAACAGCCTCTGCCTGTATTCAATGATGAATTTCACATATGAATTTCTACCTATATGTGAAAGACATAATAAACTGTTTTTGAAAACTTTCTACTGATTTGAAGAATAAATGTAGAAAAAAAAAAAAAANGTAGCAAGACCAAATTCTGGGACACCTAGATCAAGAAAGAAGGAGATGGAAGATGTCACCATAGAATTATAGTTGTTTTTTGGTATAGTAGTGCATGTGTGTTAACTAGTGAGCAACCAAATCACGTTGCTTCTGAAACTTTGTAAGGTAAGAGACGTGTAAAACCACAGCCAGCAGTGTGCCTCTATTTAAATGGGACAACTATTGTGCGTGAATAAAGAATTACTCTTGTAATTCTGTACTTTGCGTTCTAGTCTCTCTCCTCAATCGACAGAGGCAAGTTGCAATTTTGTGACACTGGAGTCCACTGCTGTGGTGTGCCCCTTGCTCGTGGAAGCCAGTCTGGCCATGGAAGACGGTCTTTTTTAAAAAAAAAAAAATTCTGACCCATGAGGGATTAGCAGTGGCTAAGAGCCACAGACAGCTTGTAACACAACCTTTTCAGCATTCCCAGCTGGTAATCATGCCTTGAGCACCCATTGCTGATGCACATACATGATCTTTTGGCTACCTAAAGGTATCCCCATCTGTCTGAGTGGCATGGTTCCCACTGTAAATTGATGGGCTCTTGCCCGTCTTTTCATTTTTCCTACACAGCAATGGATGAAATGGATCAAGAGTAATGATAATGATACAGAAAACTTTTTTTATTACTGATAACATTCTTCCTAAAACTTAATACAATTATTTTGAAAAGAGAATGCCCAAAACGTCTTTTTAGTGTTTAGGTGTATTTCATGTTTTTGTTGAGACTTTTGGACCTTGTCCTGATTTATTTTTCAGTGTCCACGGTCTTCTATTATACATGGCAATTGTTAACATCTCAAGCTAAAGTTGCTCTGACCTGAAAATACATTTTCTTAGCAGGAACTGGAAGTTGTCTAGAAAGAGAATGAAGCATGTTACAGGTAAATGAGAAGACAGTGCTTCCTCAAGAGCAGCCTACATATGCCCTTAGGAAGAGGTAGCACTGAAAATAATAGACTATTATATTTTTATATATATATATANTGAAGGACTGGAAAGGAAACAAAGCACTACAAAATAAAATAGAAAGATAAACAAAGAGGGATAGTATGACCAGTGAAGTTTTCTTGTAGAATGAAAAGAGTAAATCAATTATGTCATGTTCTAGTCAAATACCAGTTATCTGCATTTCTGTACTTGTACACTGATAATGGCTACTCATTAAATAGGTAGTCTTGTCAGAGATATTGTATTTCACTCTTTTCTGCTTGTGCAGAGTAAACACAGGTTGTGGAACAAGGGCAGCAGTCTATTCTTGCTCAGTCATCAACACAGCAGTTCCCATTTGTTAGTATTTATTTTGGACAAGCACAGTGTGGGAAGAAAAGCAAGCAGTCGTGCTGGACTTCCCAAGTGAACTTGCAAAGGCTCTGACTATAAAAATTACCTGACACTTCTGCAAGAGTATCAAATCCAGATAGAAAGATAATGAGTCTTTGTGGTGAACTCCATTCTGAAGGAAAAAACATACCTAGGGGAAATACTAACTTTGTGTAATATGGACTTTACATTAAGTCCAACATGGATGTATTACACAAAGATTATTAAAAAATGTGTGAAATTAGAAAAGTACCCACATTCTTCAGTGCTGAATATTGCACAATAGTGTGAAATTCCTCTTGGAGTTTCTGATGTCTGTGTTGTGTTGTTGTTGCTGTTTATAAATTACCACAGGAGCCACCAGCTGTCATCATATAAATTTTATTGGCACTCTGTAAATATTAAATCAGCATGGTAAAATCAAGCCATGTGCAGTAACAGCTGATGCTCTGTTATGGAGAGCACATGCAGGAGAGAGGTATTCACAGTGCCTCCTGTGACTCTAACTGCTTACAAGCCCCTTGCTTCATGAGACTGTTTTCCAGGATTAATTTTGAGCCCAATTTTACCCCTTGATTGAGGTGCACAAGAGATGCTGTCTGAGCACAGATACCTCCTGGGCTGACAAATGGTCTTTTCAACGGTACTTGTCTTCCTGAGTCCTTCTAGATTGTCCTGTTTGTTACTGCCACTTCTTTTCTGCAGCACCATTGTATTG
Organism: Syrrhaptes paradoxus; assembly: GCA_013400615.1. Taxonomy (NCBI): domain Eukaryota; kingdom Metazoa; phylum Chordata; class Aves; order Pterocliformes; family Pteroclidae; genus Syrrhaptes; species Syrrhaptes paradoxus. The sequence continues at coordinate 106,915 of VZTO01025602.1, forward strand.
CTCACTTCCTTGTAAACCTTGCAGGTGTGCACAGGAGACACTTGTTAACTCTAGAATGGGAGCAAAATTCTTCATGTCCTGAAGATCCATGTCATGAAGACGAAGATCTGTGTTAATGTCATGCTGTGCTGAAACAAAACCTGTCCTGGCCCAAAAATGTTGACAGTCACAATGTCATATCCTAGCAATGAGGCAATAGATGTTAAAGAAAAATGTCTCTTGGGCTCTGTTTTCGCTCTGAGCTAATAGCCAGAAAAATCAAAGGCAAAATATGCTTTCCTATCTATCTGCCTCAGTAGTAGGCATGGTGAAATCTACTGATCCCCCAGCCTGGTCAGGTTGCACAGGGGCTATGCTAGACCAGGTAGTAGTCTAATTTAGGGAGTTAAATTACATCCAAGGTAATTCAGTGGTGTGAAGAGCTCTGCTTAGATAATGTCCAGCTGCTGATATCCTGGCATTAGCTCTTCTAACCCCTCTCTCCCTCCAGGAGTTGCTGTGTGAAGTCCAGGCAGGGCAACAGACTGCTTGAATGCTTCCATATCTATTGCAGTGTGAGGTGAGTTTGAACCAGGTTCAGCAAAGGGTTAAACTGAGATACTGCCTTGTTCAGAAAGGCAGCTTAGGTATACGCCTTCTGTGTTTGAACACCCTGACTGCAGGCTGCAGTCACCAGCAGAACGTCAGAGTGAATGGCTGGTAATAGCAATACGCTAAACAAGCAAAACACAAATGCCTCAGAAAAGGCCTTAGAGAAGCATAAGGCTAGTGCTGACTCTTCTTACTGTTACTCATTTTAGCTTGTGGTCCATTTTTTGTTTTTCAAGTTGAAATATATTTTGCTGGTGCTGTGGAGCACAAGGCACTGTAAACCGGATGGTTTTGTCCTCAGTGTGGACAATTAACACTGTTATCAATATTCTTGCAGCGGGCCGGCTACAGAGTCTCCTTATTCCCATTCTTTCTCATCTGAGCAGAGGGAGTGTGTGCGACTATTGTGGGGATATTTCAGGAGCTGAAGTTGGTGGCTGCATACCAGATTGTGGTGGGTTGACCCTGGCTGGATGCCAGCTGCACACCAAAGCTACTGTGTAACTCCTCTCCTCAGCTGGACAGGGGAGAAGAAACATAAAGAAAGGTTCGTGTGTCAAGACAAGGACAGGGAGACCACTCAGCAGTTACTAACATGGGCAAAACAGACTCAGCTTGGGGAAGAGTAATTAATCACCAATCAAATCAGAGTAGGATCATGAGAAATAGAACCAAATCTTAAAAACATCTTCTCACCACACCTCCTTTCTTCCCAGGCTTAACTTTGCGCCTGATTTTCTCTACTCCCTCCCTGGCAGTGGTGCAGGGAGACAGGGAATGGGGGCTGCGGTCAGTTTATCACGCATTGTCTCTGCTGCTCCTTCCTCCTCACACTCTTTCCCTGCTCCAGCATCAGGTCCCTCCCACAGGAGAAAGTCCTCCATGGACTTCTCCAACGTGAGTCCTTCCCACAGGCTGCGGTTCTTTATGAACTGCTCCAGCATGGGTCCCTTACATGTGATGCAATCCTTTAGGCACAGACTGCTCCAGTGTGGGTCCCCCATGGGGCCACAGGTCCTGCCCAGAGCCTGTTCCAGCATGGGCTCTCCACAGGGTCACGACCTCCTTTGGGAGCGTCCATGTGCTCTGGCATGGGGTCCTCCATGGGCTGCAGGTGTATCTCTGCTCCCCCGTTACCCTCTGTGGCTGCAGGGGTACAGTTGCTTCACCACGGGCTGCAGGGGAATCTCTGCTCCAGTGCCTGGAGCACCTCCTCCCCCTCCTTCACTGACCCTGGTGTTTGCAGAGTTGTTTCTCACACATCTTCTTGCTCCTCCAGCTGCAGTTACTGGTACTACACAAGTTTTTTTCCCTCTTCTTAAATATATTATCCCAGAGGCACTACCACCGTCGCTGATGGGCTCAGCCTTGGCCAGCAGTGGGTCTATCTTGGAGACAGCTGGCATGGGCACTGTTGAACATGGGGGAAGCTTCTGGCAGCTTCTTAGAGAAGCCACCCCTGTAGCACTGCTGCTACCAAAACCTTGCCACTCTAATCCAGTACACAGATATTCAAGGAGTTAAGTTTAGCAAAACAGCAAATGCAAAATATTTATAACTCAATGTTTCCTTTTTCCACTGGCAAGCAACCTGATGGAGGACCTGAGGTAGCCTCAGCCCTACACCTCTTCACATGCACCATCCTGCACAGTACACGCTCCCAGACACGTCACAGGCATCATGAGATTACACAGCTGTACAGTCGGGCAGTGAGCTTCTCTGAGTAGGGAACCTTGTCACCTTGCTATTGCAGCAAGGAGCTAGTATATTGAGGAGAAAATACCACAAGAGATTTCACCACCTGTCAGTAAAACATGCTGAAGCTTGTTAGCTTACAGCCTTGAGGTTAGCTGTGAATACTTCATTAACAGTGAATGAAGCACCCAGCAGAGCATGCAGTACTGAGCACAGCTTCAGAGACTTTCCCATGGTATATAGTTGCACAGAACTCGATAAGAGTTTGATAGAAATCTTGTGTTTGATGTAATCACAGGCATTAAAGCCGGTTGCATAAAATCCTTATTTAAGATACTAGCCCATACTGAAGATTTATTTTTTGCTTAAGCAATTAGAATAAACAGCACTTCTCTTCAATTATTTTTGAGGTAAAGCACACCCATTTGGAAAAGAGGCAGTAGGTCAAATAAAATGGCAGAAGTGTACAAACTCCACTTGGGGCTGAGCTGAATTCTCAGAGAGCTCTGCAACTATGGCTTGTTCTGTAAAACAGGTTTGCACAAGGAGATGACATTAACACCACTTCCATTGTAAGCACAACGACATTGGAAAAGCTTTCATTACAGAAAGCATGCAGCCTCTGAATGGACACAACTAAATTAGTCATGTAGGTTTCCTGCTATAATTGTATTAGTACTGGAAGTATCCATATAGTGATATGGATCATACCCCTCACCTTTCTGACCCACATCATTATACTAGCAGAGGCCATCATAGTTGCACTGAGAGAGCAAAATTCTGTTAACCCCTGGGCACAAGTTATTCCTAAAATAGAATTTTTAAAGGCTGAGAAATCTGATCCAATTAACACCTTCTTGATTTTACAGAATACTGTGCTAATTACATGCAACCAGTCATTGCTGGGTTAATTAAACATTCATCCAAAAAACCTACAGCACTAATCTAATTAGCAATTACTACAGCTGTCACTACCTCTTTTCACCTACTTTTAAGCTGTGTGAATTCACACTAAGAATCTGGTCCTGCAAACTCCTCACATGAATAGCTTTCTTTGACTGCAGTAATGTTTCAACACACAGAAGGAGCTTAAAAATTAGGCTGAATAGCTTACAGTCCACAATATAGTTTCAGTTCTGCCATCCTTATGTGCAAAAGTCACAGTTTAGCAGTCAGTCATGTCAAAATTATGAGACTGGAAGATTTTTCATTTTAAATGGCTTGCGATCTTACTGGGAACACATGTAGGTCTTACCTGCAAATATCAAACCTAAAACATACTCTCATTTAAGAAAAAAAATAAAAGTGCAGATAAAAATTCTTCAGTGTTCACGCAGCTTTAGAACTTAGATGGTTAGAAGCCTCAGAAAATTTAGCTTTTTCTGATTGAAAAATAAAATTGGGAACAAAGAGAGAAAAGTTGGGTGCTTTGATGCTTTGGGTGCTTTTCTTCCTTAGGCTTGATTAAAAATGAGCAATAATAATCACACCAAATGATTCACAAAGGTTTGATAAGGTGCTGAAGTTTGAACCCTATGGCAAGGCAGGGAATTGTTTCCTAGCTTTTCCACTTGCATACAGCATGCTTTAACAAAGCACCAGTCATTAGGGCTGACTGTGCAATTGGACATGCCCAGTGAGGAGGAATCTCTACTGAAAGAAGCAGGAGCTGTAAAGAATTACTGTGTTCTCTGAAGCTAAATGGTCGCTAGCTGGTGCTACTTTGCCTGTTAGAAAAGCTTTTCTTTCTTTGGTCATAACCTGAGTCCATTCATGCTCACTGCAGCCTAACATGTGAAGGTGAATTTCTGAATCTTGAGTGCTAGTTCATCGCACTAGCATCCTGGGAATATCAATCAGCATTAAAAAGATAGAATAAATATTAAGTTAAAATAAGTATTTCCTGTATTGCATTCAATGCATGGATGATAAGACCTTGACAGCTCATTACTTGGAATGATGTCATGTATCATGCCATAACATACAAACAACCATACACAGTTTGCATGTCTGTTCTTAATGTACAAGGAGAGAGAGAAGGCTTTGTTCACTTTTAGTATACATTTTTAATTATTTAAAAAAAGGTTTATATATAATGAAAGGTAACTATATCTTCAGTTTGCTGACTGCAAGTGACCTGTAGAAGCAAACAGCTGTTGCAGCAGTTCAGATCATGTATCAGAGTATAATTTAGATGCAATTTTCAGTAAATATTAAACACAGGCCTTGCAATCCAAAGACACGCTGGACATATTTTTTTGACAGGATATTAAGACACTTCTGGTCATAGTGCAGTTCAAATACAAGGAATCCTTTACTGACCATCTATATCAATACTGATTTCCCATACCCCAAAAAAGAGCTGTGGATAGTTTAACAACAGGGGCCCAGATCTGAGAGTTTGGCAATAGCAGTGGAGCAGATTCCCAGAGGACTGGAGGAGCTGGTTAGAAATAGGCTGAAGTCTAGCAGCTGGAAACTTATCACTGTCTGGTGTGCCAGGTCTGTGAGACAAATACAGGGAGAAGCAGCTGGAGAGACTGGAAAAGCCAGCAGTTTGGCTGACAGCCAGTGGTGCTGTGTTGGCTAGCACTAGACTCAGACCTTTCCTAACAGAGAGTTTTCTTGGCTGTTCCTGTATAGCTATACAGGTATTGCCGTGCTGATAAAATCCTTCTGTAGATTTTCTGTCACAAAAATGCCTTTTCTGCTTTCGTTTACGTGTTGAGAACTTGACTTAAACTCTATCTTGGTGCCACTGACAATGTTAAAATTAATAAGACTGGAAAGCATGCGTTGTCTTTCCACAGTGAGTTTAAATAATAATAACAACAATCCATTCATTTGTTGTGTTTCCTGTGGGAGTATACAATTTTTCATATTTTTTATCTCCTTCTACTATGTGACACTTTCATTCAAAAAGTAGTACGGACCAAATAAGATGTGTAGCAGGAGAGTAAGTGGTTTTTATTGCAAAATATCCTTTGCAGACACTATCTAAGTGTGTAAATTGTGAGGTTTATTAGTTTTCACTGGGAACGGAACTCCAGCTGGGAGCAATCAGAATGACCTTAACTAGTCACAGCTCTTTATCTGCTTTATGTTCACTTACATTTTACACTCTCCAGCCACTATCTTGTCATAAAAGTAGACCTGTTTTTGCAAGGAAGAGACTAAAACCTCATCTCTGTTGCCAGTAGAGCTATATTGGCACTCTCTGCAAACAAAGGCCATGTAGAGCAGCCAATACATTAGGGGTTTAGGCAAATAAATCATGCTAGTTCTTCAGCTGTTGTTTACTAGCATCCTACAAACAGGGATAGGAAGTGTGGAAAATTTTTTAAAGGTTTCCCTTGTTAAAGTAAGAATGCTACACATAAACCCAGTAATCTCATCTCCATTTCTTTAACAGCTGCAAGGAAATATCTCTTACATTTAGGTAAAGTTATTGCTGAAGCAGAGAAGCAGTTCAAGTAGAAAGTCTACATCTTTAATATTTTTGTGTACCAGTGTGATGAAAACTTCAGTTCTTTTTTTTTTTTTTCCCACTGGCAAATTCTTATGATCAAGGAGCTAAGAAGTACTTTGCACAGGTTAATTGTGCTCATGTACTTTTGCATGCAAGTCTGACAGTAGAGATCCAGTTGCAGGGTCTTTAATCTTCTGAGTCTCGCATTTACACTCTTCTACAATCATGATTTCTTTGACCACTGGGACAGAACTGGTGCAGTTGAGATCCAGGCGCTTCATGGAGAACTTGCTGGGCAAACAATGAGAACAAAAGGTATAAAGGCGATCTTCTGGACCAGGAACGTGAAAGGAACTACATTTTCCAAAACAGAGATTGTTCTGTACCATCACCTTCTCACAGCTCTCATGAGTAACACCCTGAAACAGAAAGCAATTTGAAGTTCCTGGTACATGAATGGTGCATGGGCTTTACTAGAAGGCATGTAGGCAAAAAAACAAAACAAAACAAAACAAAACAAAACAAATACTGTTATTTTTTCTTCTCAGAACATTTACTTTAACCATGTTTATTTTTTTATGTCAAGCAAGTGGTAAAACATAAGAGCTTTTAAAAGCACACTTTAGTGTTCCTAGGGGCAATTCTTACACTGAGCAACAAAGGCAAAATGCACTTCAATCAGAGCCTTTGTGAGCTGATAGGGGAAAATCCAGTAGATGGCTTTGTCATATTTACCTTTTAATTGCTCTTTGAGTTCTACATTTCTGGCATGGTTAGACAGTCTTACCTGCTTAGCAGGACTCAAAACATAATTTTGGCCCAATGTTCTTATATGTAAACTGCAAACTAGACTCAACTGTGATCTTAAAGATTTGTTTCCATGTGGAAGAGGTGTATGTTCTTTAGCAGGTTGGGTTGGTGTTTTTTTTAATATAAATCTTAAAAGTGCAATGGAAGTTCTGTAATCTCTTGATTTGCAAGAATAGTAATTCCTTTTATCAGAAGAGCCTGTGTGAACATCCAAGCTGTTAAAAGCTAGACTGAAGTTAGCATTTTTATATCGGTGTAACTGCAGCCATCCTGGAGAAAGCTTGTAAAATGGTATAAGTTTCTAGGCCACATCTGTATTTACATGTGTCTACCAGTGAAATAAATTCAGTGAGGGATGTGACAAAACATGGTCCTTGACAGACTGTGATTATAGAAATACTGAGAATAGATGTTGCCTGATGAAGAATACAGCACTTTTATCTATGCTATTTGCTAGTGTTGATGTTACATGACAGAATGTGCATGGAACAATATACCAGATCTCCAGCATTCCTGGCACAGAATGAGAAGTATGGATTTGTCTTCTGATTAATACAGCAGGAAGCAATCTTTGCTTAGCTGTAAGAAAACAACCAACTTCCTCTGCAAATACTTGCACAGGGACTCTTTTTGTATATACACACATGTATATGTATATGCATATACATGTATTTATATAGGTAATCATGTATACAAATTGTTAGATGTATATTCATTGAACAGATAATTACTCACAACTGCCGTGCTTGCTTAGGCTAGGTAAAAACATCTTTGCATGAAAAGAATCAATAACTTTCTGAAAAATGAACATGTGGCTTTCTGGTGTTTCCAGTGTTTTAGCAGTTTGCATCATCAGACTAAAGCTTTTTCAACCTTCTTCAGTGGTGTTTTTCAGATGCTCACTGTACATGAGCATTCTGAAGTGGCCCTGTGACTTAGCAAATGAATTAACCTATGTGTCTTTAGTTGCTGATTACAAGAGACAGGAGAAAGGACAGGTTTATTGCTCTTGGACACCTCTTCTTACCTGGGAAAAAGGCAGGGTTCTGCAGTTTTCTTGGTGCATTTCATTGGTCTTGATTGGCAGGACAACCTCTTCAGATGCTGAATTTTTCTTTAACATGAAGTGGTCCCAAAATTTCTTTGCATCTTTTCTATAGGGAAGTTCAGCCTCCTTCTTGCTGGAATTGTGGGATGGAGAGAAATTGTCCACAGGAGAGATCTCTCTGGGTGCTGCCCAGGTTCTCAGGTCTTGGTCTGCATGGAATTCTGCATTGGGAAGGATGAACCTGGACATTTTTTTCTCCTCTTGCTTTTCACTTCCAGATGCCATCTGTGGAATTGCTACAAAAAAGCTTGGTTCTCCCAGGATTTCCTCAACACCTACTGGGTTTTGCCCTACCATCTCACGCAGACTCTGACTTTCAAGCAAATTTTTGTCCAGATAGAAAAGGTGCTGAAATGGCCTTTTGCTTTTCCTTTGTGGTGAATCTCCTTGTGGCTCTGTGGCTCCGAGACATGAAAGCGCTAACAGCTGAAGGAGAAGCAGTGACATGATACTGTAAAGTGCAACCCTGTAGACCCACTGCTCTTGCAGTGAACATAGTTTGCTAGCTTTATATGAGAGAGAGCCTGGTGTCAGCTTATAGCTCCTGTCTGTGTGGCAGAGGAGGGGAGGGCTCAGGGGAGACACTGGTGTGGCTAATTGCATTCATTTACTGTAGATTACAATTATGATAGGGGGGTTTGTGCTAATGAAACTCTGCTTTCAGTCTGGATTATGTGCATTAGAAGTTCCTATCTAAAATCTCGTAAACCAGGATGGCATGGGGGACAGAAAGAGTCAACAGGAAGAAATGTTTGGATAAGCTGTCTAGTTTAGGCCTAGGAATTAAGGAAACATTTGAGGTTGTGTATTAGCATGTTCAATGTGGTCTTCATTGTTTATTTTGACTTTCCACTCCACAAAGCAAGAGACTGTCAAAACAAGGAGTGTTATTTCATCACAACAGGAAAAGGCAAGATGATTGAAGTTTGCTAAAAGGTGAAGCTGGATCTGGAGACATCAAATTAGCCCATGTTTTCGAAAGTTGAGTCTAATTTTGGTCTTTCAGATTTGGGATATGACCCAAGGCCTCTAGCAGCACCACTGCAAACTGGCAGATTGGTGCTCCCACACCCAGAAGAGTCTGTCAGAGAGCACTAGTCCTTGCTTCACCTCCTTCATAGCAGGTTTGCACCCACTGGAGTGGGTATCACTAGCCCAGAATAAAAGTCCCAGGGTGTAGAATCTCTATACCCCACGTTGTCAAAGATTAACACTGCTACATCCTGTTCAGGCACCAAAGCCACTATGGCATCCTATAAATTTGGTAAACAAAATGAGGATTTAAGCAAAACTTATTAGAACTGACAAATTTTATGGTTCTTGACATCCATGTCTCAAGAGATATATCTAAAGACTACTAGATCCTAAACTGGAGGCAGCTTTTGCAAAACGATCAAGCTATGTAAAATGTAAGAAAAAAAAAATTTGATAGAACATCATACAGAGGAAAGTTTTGGGAGAAGAAAAAGACAATAAATAACATCACAAACATTGATCCTAATCTGAAAATACTAAAAGGAAATTCTGCTCCAGTTAATTTACCATTTAGGTGGTCTAATATCTACATACTGCTGTTTCTACAAGAAGGTCTATCAATAGACTCATAAATTTGTAGCTAATCTGTTCATTATTCTTGAAAATTTAGGTGGTCCATACTAGATGCATGGAGTTATTTGACTTTAATTTCCAGGGAATTAGTTTATTGCCTGATAATTGAAGACTAATTTCTTAGGAACATCCTTGTGAGGCACCGAATTATAACTTTAACACAGAGAAAGTGGAGATCTGGAGCTTTTCCTCACTGCATAATTCACTTGAGTTAAAATTTGTTCTAATCTTGAGGTCTATCCTGAGACAGAAGTGCATGGAGCTCCAGCAGGAATGGGATTCGCACACCAACATTAGGGTGTATTTGTGTCTTGACCTCCATGGGGTGATCTTATTAAGGGAAGAACAGCTCTAAAGTACAAGCTTGTTCATCTGTGATTTCATCTGAGAGCAATTTAATTCTGACATTGGTTTGGTGCCTTCCTGTAGTCTCAGGTGTGGCCTGGGAGGGCAGATTCTCCCACAACTGTCAGGAGTGAAATGATAGAAGATGCTGGCACCTGCAACAAGATCGGCTGTGAGGTGTGCATGCAAAACGTCCTTGCACAAGCATGTGCAGCTTTAGGGTGGAGCAACAATGAGTCAAGAGGATTGGTTTTATGGTAGATAGCTAATTAACTAGCCTAGAAGTGCAATTTGAATCTTCACGTTCAATCTTTATTGGCCAACAAGTTGAACTGAAGCAGTTGACCTTTGAAACTAAAAATCCTTGTATCTGGTGTATCTGGTAGTAGTCATTCAAAATTACTCAGCAAAGATAAGGACATTGTATTTTGAATTATCCTTCTTTTTTCCTCTTTATTTTAGCTTCTCAGAGAGTTAGAAGACTGGGCTGACACTCAGGTCTATGTATTATATTGTATTGTATTGATGCAGAAGGGTCTGACACATTTGGCAATGTCTTTCAAATGTGACATTTGACAGTTTGAAGCGATGTATATTTTTGCAGCTCATTGCTTCAGAATTTAAAAATATAAAGCTAACTAAAACAATTTAAAGATTATTGCTTCTGGATTATAGCAACACAACAGAAGTGTTATTTCTGTTTGCTTTTATCTGTTCCAGCTATTTTTCACTTCCTTTGCCAGGAAGTGCCTTCTCTCTGCCAGCCCTTTCTGTTTAGAAGTTCCAGCTGTGGTATTGATCCTATAATATCTGTATTAAACTTTATCCATGTAAGCAAAATTGCACTAAATTACTCACACATGTATTTACAGAATTGAAAACTGAGTGCATGAAAAATCCAACTTACGTCCCTTCAAATCTTGCTTAAAAAATCCCACCGCCTTCAAGGTAAAAGAAAAAAGGCTATTAAATCTCAGTTAAATTTTACCCCAATTTGCTCTGAAAGAAAAAAACATATGTGTATGCTTGAAGGTATATTCTACCTTTCTTATCTAATGTGGCTGAGGCATGGTTTGGTGCCAGATAGCATCTCAGTTTCTGTAGGAGGGTTCTCTTCTTTGTAGAAAGAATATGAGCAATATGATTTTATTACTGCTGTTTTCAGAGGGTTCTTTCTGCAGCTCATCACAAAGAATAAATCAAGTTGCAAGAAGAAAATATGTTGCGAATAATGTAAAGATGTCTCTGTCAATGCAGAGATAAAAATTAATTAAAGGTTAGTACTGGAATGATTGAGCTGACCAGACACTTCTGTCTAAACTGATCTGGTCTGGATTATTGGTGCAGTGCAAATATTAAAAAGGAATGTATAAAACCCGAGTATTGGCATATATGTATAGACGTTAAGTTGCTAGTGTTGTATTTGCACTGCAATGTAACTGAAAAAAAAATGTATCAAGATCAGGATCCATTCATGGAATGTACAGTTATTTCCTGTAAGATACAGCAGGAAAAATGGCCTGCCTTAGAGGGCTTCAGATGTAAAAGCACAAAACATATTTACAAAAGGGTAGGAAAGAAGGCTGAAGCAAAGCAGTGTCAGCAAGTCACTCCACAACCTAAAGGCAGGAAACAGAGCTCTCTTCTCCTCTAGGCCAAGTGAGTTCTGGTTCCTCAGTTTTCTTGGATGATTTTACCTAAGATCTGCTGAGAGACAGAAGCAGCATGCCACCTCTGGTTCTGCCAAGGCCAGTCTAATACTATTCCTTCATGCCTACAATATGAAGCTCTGGCTGCTTACCAAGAGACAAAACTGGTAAGAAATGGGACCTGGTACATCTGGGCACAGTTTGTTCTATGTTTACACACAGTCTAAGTCTGTTCTGGAGTCATCTGCCCGTATAACCACGCACAGGTAGCAGATCTGTCCTCTGTCCCTCAGCTCTGCCAGGGGAAGGCATTATGGGAAGGCATCCTGCCTCAGACAGTGAGTTTGGAGAATTATTCTGAAGTTAAAAATAGTAAGTATTTTTAAGTCTATTTGTGGTGACATCAACTGCATAGACTAATAATTGACAACAGAGTTTGGACTGGGCACATTATCATTATGTTCCAAACACGGCTAATCTCAGACTTCCACAAAAAGATACAGATCTTTTATAAAAACTTGTTCTCCTGCCTGATTAGCTTTTCATATAAGCATAACACATGTTTTCACTGTATTTTTGTTGTTAAATCTTGCAGTTAAATGCAGCAGTGTCCTTCAAGCAAGCTTTGACTTGCCTTCGTAGTAGCAATTTATTTAGGACTTTCTGTTTTCACTAGAAATAGCCACTGTGAATGTTTGCCCATCTTTTTCAACCTGTAAGGTCTATAGATGACAAGTGCTTTGCAAATGCAAAGTGGTATTATTCATTTGTTTCAGAGCTGTAGTTTATTCAGCATTATGGACATAAACTGTGTAATTAGTTGCACTGCCAGTCAATGCCTAAAAATAACTTGCAGGCAGTGCATGAATTACTTGCCTTCTGTTGAGCTAAATAGTCTCATCATAGCATGACTGATGATTAAATCATTAAAATGGATTTTATATATTACAGTCCAATCCAATATCCTACCATTTTCAAAACACATCCTATGTAGACAAACTTGAATCCAGATACATCTTTTACAGAACCCATATGAAGACCTCAGAACTAATGAATTGGCACTATGCAATTTATTTTCCAATTATTGTACTTACCAAAGAAAGCCATCTGTGGTCTTTGTTTTACTGAGTTTCAGGGAAACAGATCACATAGAGGCCTCATGGGAAAGTTATAATTATGAAACCAAAAGGCTTTTTACAAGGTATGATAGGAAAGAACAGATAATAAATCTGTTCAGTTTTGTACCTTCAACATTAGATACTGTACATCATGGATTTTCCCCTTTGCTATTCAGTTTGAAGTCTTCTGTTGCATTGCTTCTTTCTTCATTAATTTTTACCTTCCTGTTCACATTTCCCTGTTTCTTTTCTCTGTGCTGTAGCAACAGAACTGGAGTCGTAAGTTTCAAAATATTGCCAAAATATAGATGTGCACACTTGAAAACGTTCATGTGCATGCCCAGCAGGGCTAGGATGAATGTCCTTTCAGGTGTAGTGGCCCATGTTCTCATGGCTGTAGTTATATACACTGATGCAGTGGAGGGTTTTCTCTCCATTATAACTCTCAGGCTGGTAGATTTTGGACAGTTGTCCACCTCTTGAAGCATCTCTTGAATGGTGCTGGAAAATAATTGCTGCCTAATTGAGAGCATACCCAATTCCAAACCCAACCTGAGGAGTTCTGTTGGGTATGTGCTTGATTGCTGCAGCTTGTTAAGCTGTGGGACAGTGAGACAGGGGAGGGAGAGTCTGGCCAAAGAGACATTTCATTCTTCAGGAAGACACATCTTTCTTACATTGTAATGTTAATTTAGAGAGAGCAGTGGTGAAGATTTTGACACCACCAAGAAAAAGTTTGTAGCGTAATCCAAGGAAGAAGGTGCAGATAAGGTTTCTTTTTTTAAAGTAAAAAAATATTTAGACTTATTGAAAAATTAATCTGTATTAATAAAATTATATTATTTTGCTTACTGTCCTTATACCCAGTTCTTTGCATACCAGTTTCCTAGTCATTAGGACTACTTCTGACTGAAAAAAACCACATTCTCTCAGCACTGTAAAAATAAACAAACCCTGTTGTGTTGTCCTCTAATCTTTTACTAGTTGTGTACTGATGTAGAGGATAGTAGGTAAGCAATGGAATTAGAGTAACAGAGTTCTCCTTATGACAAGCAGCATAGCTTCTTAAAAGGTAATAAGAGGGGAGGACTGACATCTGCATCTCTTCCATGAAGATAACTGGAGTTACTGAGGGACAAGGAGAGTTTTTTGCACATTCTCCTTTAAATCAAAAATTATATTAAACTCAATTTTATGGACTGATAGTCTTTCTTAAATTAATTCTTCCTCTTGCATATTTGTTTGCAGATCTGTAACATTTCTGAAATTTCCTTCTTAAACAGAATTTTCTCTTTGAAGAATTGTTTGCTCATGACACACATGTCCTTATTGCATTAATTCAGGAATAAGCTCATGCAGAAAAAGAGAAAGTATTCAGAAACTGCATAAACAGTAGGTATAGTATGCTTAACTATATTTCTACTATGCCCAACACTATGTTTTTTATCACTAGAAAAAAAGGTTTAGGGAGGTTATGAAACTGAAGAAATACATATTAACCAAAATATGTTTCAGCTTTGTTTTAATAGACATTATAAAGTTAAACATAATGATATATAGAGAGTTCTGAATACAAGAATTACAATAGCACCAGTCTTTGCTGTAAATAATGCAGAATTACAGTATTCAGTGAATTATATGTACAATTCTCTCAAAGATACTATAATTTTGGAATCAGTGAATAAAGACTTAAAGGTATTCAGTAAGTTTCAGTGTGTACAAAAGAGATCTGGAAAACTTTTCTGATTTTTTTCAGANATTTTCCTGCTGATCCTCTGAATACTGCTTTTCCTCTAAGTTTACCCAGAGTCTAATTCAAAAGTATTGAAGACTTGAAAAAAATCCCAATAACTCCTTGGGATTTAAAGCCCTTTCTTTACTGAACCTCTTAGAGACAACAACTTCCTTTGGCAACAGAAAAAGTGATTTGTTTGTGCTTTCCCTGATTTGAGTATGTCATATTCTTTGATCTCCAGCACTCTAACTGTCCTGGGTTAAGTAGGTAAACATTTCTGAAAAAAATACTTCATTTTTAAGGACAGACAAATAAATTTTATGAATAAATGTTTGGACAAGTTCATTGTATGGAAAAACAGTGCAGCAGCCTTTCAGGGCAGAAGTATCCTTGCACTGCAATGTAAGAATTCTGGCTTCATTAAGGTGTAGTATCAGACCAAATGAAACCATAACACATAACATTTGCTCAGCTAACGTTCTGTTGGGTGATAATATCTTCATACTCTTCCATCACTTTAAAGCAGTTGAAATTAGAAAAGGGAAGTTCTTCCCTCTTCTCACAAACACAAACCTGTGAGATCACTGTTGTCTCAGCCTAGGCATGAGTTTTTATTAGTTACAGATCAAGTATCAAGCACCTTAATCAAAATTCCCTCTCTGTTAATGCCATTCATTTATTAAATAATTAGGAGAGGTATTTAAATAGTCTTAACAGCTTTTATCAAGATAGCACCAATAAACTCAGCAGGTTTTAGAAAAAGAAAGCCCTAACAAAATGAAAGTTTACGTCTTACCAAGCTCTCTTAGTCAATTGTCCCTGGAATTCCAGAACACAACAGCAAGAGATCCCAAGAGTGCTTTTTTTAGTTCCTAATTTTTTTTGCAGTTAAAACTATCAGAAATAAAAATAGGTCTAGATGGGTACTCAGAGGTACTTGGTTTGGGGAATTCTTGAAACAATTAGCCTTTCTATGCTGATCTAGAAAACTCCCTATGCAAAAGTGTTAGTATCTAGCAAAAGTGTCTAGAAGCTTGGCATAAAGATTACCATGACACAAAAAAGAAACCCTGGAAATATTTTTGTCTGTATCTGTTGATACCAACAATAAAGATCATGAGGTTCTGTCCACAGTATTTTTCCTTCATTTTTGCAGTGCACTCATGCTTATCTGCAGCAGTCCTTTCAGAAAGGTTCTCTCCTATATACAAAGACTGCCCAGCTACTCACATGCATATTCTTTTAACATGTCACAGGCAAGAAGGAAGGATAAATAACCCACATGTACCAAAAGCTAGGAGGAGGCATGAATAATCCCTGGAACAGCATCCCTTAGCCCAGAGAGGAGAGGTGATTCTGCTGTATCTATCCCTCATAGGACTGAGAAATTGCTGTGAGGAGCCCCAGAAAGAAGTTTTGCACCTCTGGTGCAATTGGTGTATGGATGCAATTGATCCAGGGGCTAGCTGAACANGAAAAACAGTGCAGCAGCCTTTCAGGGCAGAAGTATCCTTGCACTGCAATGTAAGAATTCTGGCTTCATTAAGGTGTAGTATCAGACCAAATGAAACCATAACACATAACATTTGCTCAGCTAACGTTCTGTTGGGTGATAATATCTTCATACTCTTCCATCACTTTAAAGCAGTTGAAATTAGAAAAGGGAANACCAAGCTCTCTTAGTCAATTGTCCCTGGAATTCCAGAACACAACAGCAAGAGATCCCAAGAGTGCTTTTTTTAGTTCCTAATTTTTTTTGCAGTTAAAACTATCAGAAATAAAAATAGGTCTAGATGGGTACTCAGAGGTACTTGGTTTGGGGAATTCTTGAAACAATTAGCCTTTCTATGCTGATCTAGAAAACTCCCTATGCAAAAGTGTTAGTATCTAGCAAAAGTGTCTAGAAGCTTGGCATAAAGATTACCATGACACAAAAAAGAAACCCTGGAAATATTTTTGTCTGTATCTGTTGATACCAACAATAAAGATCATGAGGTTCTGTCCACAGTATTTTTCCTTCATTTTTGCAGTGCACTCATGCTTATCTGCAGCAGTCCTTTCAGAAAGGTTCTCTCCTATATACAAAGACTGCCCAGCTACTCACATGCATATTCTTTTAACATGTCACAGGCAAGAAGGAAGGATAAATAACCCACATGTACCAAAAGCTAGGAGGAGGCATGAATAATCCCTGGAACAGCATCCCTTAGCCCAGAGAGGAGAGGTGATTCTGCTGTATCTATCCCTCATAGGACTGAGAAATTGCTGTGAGGAGCCCCAGAAAGAAGTTTTGCACCTCTGGTGCAATTGGTGTATGGATGCAATTGATCCAGGGGCTAGCTGAACAGGCAAGCTGATAAGGAGCTAGGGGAGAATCAACCACTGGCAGGAGGCAGGTAGGTGGGAAGGATGAGGCTTCATAAAGTACAGTGCAAATTCACCCTACTCAGTGCCACACCAACTGCCACACACTCATCATGGACAGAGGAAGGGTTTGAGATTAGATTAATGCTTTTCAAAAGCCATAGCTGCTTTAGTACAAAATACTCATTATTACATTGGTTTATACACACGTTTGTGTATCACCCAATATCCCAAGATAATATTCTATGATTAAACTTCAGCATTAATTTTTTTGTGGGAATCATCCTTTGATACAGCATTAGAATTACAGAGGTCCCATTATTTAATTACACTAGAAATTACAGAACTCCAGAAAATGTTGCACCATTTTCATTAGGAATGTTAAACAATATGCAGCTCTGTGTGAGCAGATCCACTAGGATCTGATGCTGGCCTTGGGATGTAGAAAAAGAAATACAAGGCTTTGCTTCTGTTGCATTCTGTCACTAAATCCTGCCATTGATATTTTCATAAGACATTATACTAGGGCATCCACCAAAGAAGCTCCAGTCTCCTGACACGATGTTCCTCCCTCCTCACCCAAGTGGACGTAGTTTTAGCCAGCAGTCTGCCCTCATTTCCACTCCAAGCAGTCTTCCTCTTTTTGTGATTGCAGGGTAAAACTGCCGGTTTTATTGCAAATGAATTAAAGCAACAGCTAATTCACAGCCCGTCCTTAGAAGTGAAGCAAATCAACTGGTGTGCTATTTTCTTTTTAAAAATATAGATATTTTTACATAGAAATGTGATTAAAGCCTTCGCGCCTAGCTCTTTGGTGTAAAAATACATAAGAGTAAGTGACAGATCAAAGTCTCTGGGCAGAGTTCACAACCTTAATCTGGATTTAATATTTGCAACTGACCTGTTCCTTGGTTAGAGTCCAATGCATCTGCATTTCTCAGGCAGCATATAAAATAAACCTTGCTGATAATTATGACTGTTTTCTAACTGCATACCCTCACATGTCTGCTGGTGCAGAAAACTGAAAATATGAATGTTCACGTGCTTTCACAGGGATCCTCCATTCTTTACAGCTTTCTTGAACATATATAGCTGTTCCGTTTCACCTTCCTGCAGTCAGTTGCTTGCCATTTTCCTCGCTTCTGCACCAATACACAATTTCTTCCTCTCTTTGGAAAGTGGTAGGAGCCTCTTCTCCAGTTTGTGTAGGTTACAGGTTCTCCTCCATTCCACTCCCAACGTCCGGGATTGACTTGGTCGCTCAAGCCTGTGTAAATTGGTAAGACCAAATCAGTGATGTTTATCGTCTCTGGAGCCTGATGCCAACAGAAGCATGTTATTCTATCCCTTTGTTTAAAAAATTGCAAAAAAAATTGTACAAAAAAAAAAAAAAAAAAAGAAAAAAAAAGAGGATCTAGAAGAATGCAAGTAAAATACAATTTAATATTTCATAAGGCAATTAGTGCCATTTGAATAAGGGAAAATATACTTTTCTTCATTATTGCCTCTCTAAAATGTTTTGTCTTTCCGTCTAGGTTTCTCTTTGATACTTAAGATTCCAAGAAGAATGTTGTATTCGAGTCTGAGGAGCCTCAGATGCCTCCAGATTCCTTCTGAAAACAAAATCCTGCAGATCTTTGTAGACCTTTTTTACACTGTTGAAATTAACAGTTTTGAAACTAGGTTGTGTTAATTAATACAACCTAAAGCACATATTTTCACTTAGCATTTGAATTACTAAGACCAACATGGGTGGTGTATATTCAGACATGACTTGTCTTCTTAGCCAGAAGAGACCAAGATCAGAAAATTGACCCAATGGTCTTGTAGTCTTTATTCTTATCAGAGGAGTTTATTTCTCTCAGATTAACAGAGTCATGACACTGTTACACATGATCCCAAACTAACTGTAGTTTTTAGAGTATAGCTGGTAAACCCATCTCAGAAAATTACTAAGAGCTGAAAATTGCTGTTCACAATTGCAAAAAAGAACGTAAAATGTGGACAGTATAGCAGAAACAAGGAGGGTTAGAAGAAATCAATAGCACTAGTCCATGAGCTAAGGCAGTCATTTACAGAAAGGGATCACAGAGAAGGCCCGTCTGACTTCTTTCCATTTCTCATTAAATGAAAGGTGCACAATAAGAAATAGACAGCTAAATCTAAAATTACGTAATTAAATCTTTTTTATCTGATCATCTAATTATTTCACAAGATTTCTGATACAAGATGACACCATTAAATTAGTAGTATCATTAATTATTTAAAGTAAAGTTTTAAAACAAAGATAAATTAGAGTTAAATAAATTAACAGTCAAAAGAAAGCATTTATAAACAAACGAGTGGGAGCTCCACCAGAACTTCTTTTACCAGCTACTATTAAAATGGGAAAGGTTTCAAGGCAAAAGCAACCCAGCAATAGGCAACATGATAAACTCTTCTTTTTGGTAATAACTTATAAAATTAGCCAGGTAAATTATGGCTTTCAGTTTATGCCTTGGCTTGAAATAATATGAGCAGTAGAAAGGTGAGGACAATTCAACATTTGAAAACTGAGCTGGAACTGCTGTGGCAGTTTCTGTTTTCCAAGGTGCACAGGAGCCGTAATCCTCAGAGGGAACAGGCAGCTGATGTACTTGCCTATCCAAAAGGGCTTCCTCCCACTGAAGTCCCACAGCCACTGCATTTGTTGTTCATTAGCCACACTTGCCAGACTCCCCAGGTATCTAAGGAGAGAGGACAGAGTAATTAGCATTCCACAGAGTGACAGACATCTCCCATCAACTTATCAACAAGGGGCACTGATTCTAGTACAAAATGTATAACTGATGTTTCTCAGGAAGACCACTGCTTACCGGCATGAAAGAATGATTACATGAAGATAAAGTCTTAAAATTCTGGGTTACTTGGAGAGGAACCAAAGTCTTAGTCTGATTTTTCTAACAGAAAAATTAAATCAGAGGGGCAACTGAAAGAATTTTATAAAGGAAATGTCTGTCTCAAACTTACAAACTGTGTTTTAAACGATTGACACAATCACTGATACACTCCTTTCATTATAATAATTGTCTGCCTACACTAAAATCCAAACAAGCTTCATCCATTTGGGAGTAGAGTAGACTACTGTATCCTTTTTTAAATTGTGTTCTGACAAAACTAAAGGTTTGAGCAACATAGTTAAAATCTTGGCCCTGTTTCAAAACATAATTAAGTGTGTGTAATTTAGGGGTCTGGCCTAGAGTGGTAGTGTGGTTCTGAGAGGTAATGTTGGGGTGTCTGCAATGACTACACGTTTAGTTCAGATCAGAGAGCAGTTGTGGTGTGTTTTAACCAGATTATTTCAGAATGAAGCCAATGCATAAGCTCTGCTCTGTGTTTGTACTTAAAGTATGCCAACCCTGAAGGAGAACTTGCAAACCATAGCCACTGAGTGGCCTTGCCACTGTTGAGTCATCCAACTAGTACAAAGCATGCAAGCACCAGCAAGCTGCTCTTAAGCCATTTAGAGATCAGGCTAAATCCTGAGCCAGTGAGAGACAAATGTCATCCTTCACATTTGCCATGAACTGTCAGTCATCAGTAGCTCCACTTTCTTATTTATCCATCTTTTTGCCTGCCTTGATATCATGTAACCTTTTTACCTGTCACATGTGCTGTTGCCTTCCCTCTGATGCTGAGCCTCTGTCATTTCTCTTGTCCCATATTTCTGACTGCCACTCAGTTCAACAGTGATACCAACCCCTTCAGTCTCCCAGAACATCCTGGGAGACAAGGCCCAAACAAACAACAAACATCAAAACATGTTTTAGGAGAGCCAAAACCTTTTCTAGCAGCAGAATAAGTCAATGGCATAATGAGGAGGATTTTTTCTAATTTCATTACTGTTGCCAGACAATGGAGACAGAGGATCAGCAGTGCTCCAAAGGAGGTAAAGACTGCCTTCTTTAAGAGCTGGGACAACAACCAGACCTCACGGGTGATATGGCAGACTTGAATCCACTATTGAGACCATCAACAGATCTTGGGGTGCAAGCCCACCACCAAGCCTGCTGCCCAGTTAGAGACCCATTCCTGGAGCTCCATTCCTATTTGATGCCTTGTGTCTCTTCTAACAGTACTGATCCAATGTAAGCCATGTCATAACGCCACACAAGATAGGGAAGCAGGCACATTTTACATCAGGAAGAATTCAGAGTAATAGCCCACAATATTCTACATTGTCCCTACTGCACAAAATCTGGACAATTCCTTAATCTGGACATACAGGGGCATGGTATGGAACAAATTCATTGTAATACTAACGGAATGCTGCTGCTGCAAAGGCCTCCTCCATTATCCCTGCAGCCAAACAAAGCAGCAGGGGATTTGCCCTCCACTCTGGTTGCATGGTGGGTCTGCCAAGGCCTACAGGATGGATGAACCTTAGCCCTCACAGCCTGGGTAACTATGGCTGCCCTAGCCCAAGCACCACACAGCAAGGTAGGTACCATTAACAGCCCCTTAAGTTCAGGGGTCACCAGGGAACTAAGTGTGAAGGATGTCATTAACATCAGTGTACACTCTCCTCAGGTAGAGGTGTGGCAGGATGTCCTTGACTTTACAAATGGCACAGACTGTCTCAGCACAAAGTGACTAGCAACTGTCTGGTAGGGGCCAGGATTGGGCACCCACTTGTGGTACAGGGTCCCAAAACGTCACACATAGTGAAGCTCCCAGCAGGGGCTATGAATGTGCTTCTCATCATGGTAAAGTTTAGTGCATGGTGTTGGCACCTGTATGTACCCAGGGTGACATGCTTCCATACCCCTGGGCACAGCTACCAGGCAACGAATCAGGAACAAAGCTGTTACCCTGACAAAAGCTCTTGGAAAGTTTTGTGGTCCATCTTCTTTTCCTCAAACAAAAGGTACAGGAAAGCAGGCTCAGTTAATTCAGGGTGTCCTCCCAGGGTAACTGATTAAGTGGCAGGATGCCATTCCCGTTCATAGTGACTGTGGCTGGCCAACAACCAAACTTGGGGCTAAGAAGAGATTTGGGCAGCAGTCTCTGCAGTATCACTACTAGCTGAGCAAGAACAAAAATAGGACACTTTCTCTGGCTTCTGCTTAAGGACAATCAGAGCCCTGGAACTAAGTAATTTACTTAAGTAAGCTTAGCTTACTCCTGTTGTTGCAATTGTTTCAGAAAATGTGAAAACAAAAAGCACCAATGTGTATCAGTAACTGCTATATCATTTATGACATACAGGGGTGGTCTCAGCAATAACAGTTTCAGACTTACTTCAAATATTAGGGAGAGACTTCAGCACTGTGAAAGGAAAGCACTGCAATAATTATAACATTATCTAATCTTTTCTCCATAGGAGTGCTTTCTAAATACAGCCTGAGAAACACACATGACTGAAGAGAGAACAACCATACTAATTGTTACACCTAGTCAGGGATTTTGATGTATTGTAGGGAAATGAGAACAGTTCTGAAAGAACTTACAATCACTTACAATGATATTACCTCTAGGCAGAGTGCCAGTCACAGGAAATTACAAGATAATGCTATTTATGGAGTTATGTAAAGCTAACACTTCCTAATTAAAATTACTCTAGAGAAGGGGTCATAATGCCCTTTTGAAAAAAAAAAAACCAAAAGACACATCACTGATTTCTGTGCTAAAGAAGTAAATTTGAAATTATTCTTGTGAGCTTTAAAATTTAAATTTTTTGCTATCAAGAACTTCTGTCATCTTAGAGCAGTTGCCCAAATTAAAGAAATATTTTGGGTAGCCATTGACGTTGAAGTATTATATGCACAATGCTTAGCACAAAAAATTTGTTGATTTTACATTAAATTATCCAATACATTTAAAGGAGTTTTGTACCATTCTAACAAATTTAACTTCAGCAAAAGCACACTTGACTAGCTATGAAGCTCTCCACAGCACAGGAAGATGTTTAATTTGAACTGCTGTAGTAAATCCATGTCCTTTACTGACAGTGAAGAGCAGGGAGTGACTGAGAAGCTCTGCTTATCCCAGGCTTTTGTTTAATCACCTAGGGAGCAATCCTGGTGCCTTGAAATAGGTGTCTAGTGTTGCTTACGATGCTTTGAGGTATTCAAAACATTCAGATGAGTCTGGCAGGCATAATGCGGAGCTTACAGTAGCCTTGCACTTCCAGATTGACAGTTGAAAGTCAAACAAGATACCCTGGGCCTTTAAATGTCTCTAAGTACCTCAGTCCCTATGCTGGAGTCACTAGTAATAACACAAGTTAAACCAGTCACTTACAGAACTAGCACAGTATTAGGAGAGGAGGGCAGCAGCATCTGTCCTGCTTTGCAGTAGGCAACTCTAAGCTGTAGTGAAGATCTAACCTACTATTTTAGATGTGGTTCTGCCTGTGGTTCCCAAGGACTGAGTCCACATGCTGCTAATATACAAACTCCAAACAACATAACAGTCCCTGCCTTACAAAGCTGGCAGTAAAGGATCTGAAATTGGACCATATTTAGGCTCTAATTACATGTACAACTTCAAGAAGATGAAGGTAAAATCTGACTACAGAACAAAAGATGCAACTGGGGTTCTGTCTATCCAGTGGAGAGTCCCTTCAGTGGCAGCAGTGAAACCATCTCACATGCGAGTAAGTCCGGCTGCACTGACCCTTGGGGAGGACATGTTCCTATGGGATAAACAAGAACTGTAACATAAATCACCAAAATTGCTACTAAATCAGGCTGCTATGGTATCACTCGGCCGTAATATCCCCCAGATGCTTCTCTTCGTGTTGCCAAGGGCCTCTTCATGCATAAAAAACAAGGCTAGAGAAATTAGCTCCTAAACCACCTTTCTCTTCAGTGTGTTGGAGAAGGGTTAGAAATGGTGCCAGATTTTCAGAAAAATTAGCCGAGGTTTTTCCACTCACACTGTCACCGTGGCATACAGCAGCTTGCATCAAGACAAGCCCTTTTTTTTTTGTTTGTCTGCTTCTACCATGGAAACTGAAGAAAAGTTTGATATGCTACTAGCAAAAAAATGGATGCAATGTATGTCAAAGCTCATTAGAAGCCCAAATAGGTTTGCATAAGCCCACATACATATAGTTATGTCCAGACAGCAATTGCTTCCATGATAAATTGACAGCATTGCTTTGATGGTATAGCTTGGTCTCAAGTCCACCGTCTCAGGATAACAGTGTTTTCTCTAAGAGATTAGGAGGTTGCTTACTTGGAGGCTGTTACTGAAACAACTTTAACAATGCTTGTGCTTTTTTCCTGTTCTATATAATATAAAAAGCCTAGAAAGAAAATTTAATGGAAGTTTAAAATAATGCCATTTTTGTAGTAATAAAAATGAGTCTTATTTTTCAATAAAATTGGCTGATTTACTGAAAAATCAATTATAATATTTTAATTTAGTGTCTAATATTTGTTTGATCTATTATAAAACAGGATTGACCTCCATGCTGATTTTATTTGCTTGTTTGAAATATCAGGTATTTAAATGTCAACAGTAGAAGTATTAATAACAGAAATACTACATTTCATGGTGGTGGTGGTGATTGCTGGCTTGGAGCTGGGCAAAAGTACAAAATAAAATTTATTAAGTTATCTTTTTGTACCACTTTTAAGTGTGTCCCTGTGGCTGTACTTTTGTAAATCTGTTCCAGATGGAGGCCAGGAGTACCCCATTTGCCAGGATAAAGGTTCCTTAGTCTGTAGCAATCTGGCATTAATTGAGTCATCACTGCCCTAGGATTCATTTGGTTGTGAATTCAGTGATATGCCTTGACTTTTTATGTAGGTGTTTATCAATGTCATTAATTTGCTGGAATTCAGTTTAACTTCTACATTGCACACTACAGCATTCAGCAAGTTGTTACTGCCTACAAATAATATGGGTTAGCAGGAGCATGCTCTTTTAGAAAATGGGGAACACCTCCCAGCAGAGTGACATACGGTCACAAGGGATCAATTGGAGGTTGAAGTCTTCAGAAAAACATATTGGAATAGTCACAACATACAACTCTGTTTGGGTAAGTAACAAAATAAAAGCACATGATAGAAAACCATTTCAGGAACTGAAACTTTAAGGAAAACAATTAACAGTGTGAAATTTGTGGTGAGCTTACAAGAACAGGTAACATTTACAGTTTAGTACAGAGTACCTTCCATTAGCTGGGAGGCATTAGAAGTAAGATTTTCCTTTTGCCTTTTACCAAGACAACATAATCCGGCATAACTGAGTGGAATGAATCAAGGTTTGTTATGCATGCTTGTCCATGCTTCATGTTGCCTGCATGTCCTTCAACCACTTATGGAATATATTCTGTTTTTTTCAACTCCAGCTCTTCCCTCTTTCCATTTGATTTCATGGAGTAATGGGGAGAGGTCTTTCAAGGTCCCTCCTGTTGTTCAACCTGGTCTTCAACCTGCTGCTCACAATTCAACATAAGGTACACAACACACATGATCCCAGGGCAAGCTCCATGTTACCATGGCTAGCATTTCTTCCAGTCCTAATCTATCTCTCCTAAAACCAAAATCACAAAGCAGGCCTCCAAAGAGCAAGACAGGCAGACTTTCTATTCATCTCCTACTTTGAGAAAACTATTATTATTATTATTACTATTACTATTACTATTATTATGCATTAGTTTTTATTTATCCTTAAAAGTCAGAAATTTACTGTTAAATTGAATGTTACAGTTTTAGGCAGTTATAGAATCTCAAGAGCTGCATCTTCAGCAGAATATGGTGAGGCACACAGGAGCTGGCAACATTGTACTGTTGCTATAGCAAGTGAAGGTAGAGCCAAGGAAGTGGTGGATCAGAGAGGATGAAAGACTGAGTCTTTGCTCTGTTTCTCTTCTCCCAAACTAACTCTCCCATGAGGAAAGCATCCTCAGTGCAGATGGACAGCTTAGGGAATTAATGCTGTGAGTGTAGTAGCATCACCACCTGAAATATTATGTGACTGATAATATTTCTATCCTCCTGGTCTGAATTCCAGGGCTTATTCTATTTTTGGGGGAGCTGTGCAGCACAACCAAAGTGTGGCTTATCTGAAAGAATTCAACCTCAAGAGCAGCATTCAGATTAGGGCAACAGCATTGCACAGCAAACACATATGCTTGGAGAAGTCTCTTACTGTTCTTTGCAAGCCCGAGCAGCAGTGTTCCAGGTGACCTTGTGGTTCACTACCAGGAAGTAGCAGCTTCCCTCATGATGACTCCATCCAGAGGGGCATTTCTTCGTGCCTATCTCCTAAAATAGAAGAGGAAAAGACAAACAGACTCCTGCTTACAGTGATCCAGGTCAGTGTGCTAATAGACTGAAAAGGCCGGAGGTGCTGCTTATGGTCTCTCCAGAACTAAGTTGAACTTGATCTTTGGTGTATATGAATAACGCTACAGCATTTCCTAAAACGCATAAAGAAGTAAATGCCTGCCAGAAGAGTCTACGACTTATGAGTAGCTTTAAAGGTGACATGACATTTTAGTTCCAAAAATCCTCTAAATAGACCACATTAGTCTGGACACCATTTTCTGTCTCAGAATATATAAGTGAGCTAATTTTACTAACTCCTGCTCATTCTTTCACAGACTTCATTAGCTGCCTGTCTGATGCCCACATCCCCACAAGTGCCAAGACACTAGTGCATCTAGTGTCACCTTTGGGTGACAGAGAAGAAAGGCAACCCCAGCATTCAAGCGCTCAGGATGTCTCTGGGAATCTTTTTTTTCTGGTGACAGCAAACCTGACTCTGGAGAACTCTTTTATTCCCTGTACAAGTCAAATAGTTGTTACAGGAAGGTCCTTTTCTTGACAGTCTCACTCATCACAGACTCCATGCTCTGATTCAGATGCATGCTCATGGCAACATATTTACCTTACTTTGGGAATTCCAGAATTTCCATATTATCCCATCACACTGAAATAACTTGTGAGTACTTTCTTCATAATGCAAGAGCCCCTTTAAATCTGGTGTACAGGCCTTTGGAAAGGAGTAAAAGTCCTGGAAAGAGAAAAGTCATTTGAACATTTGAAGGGAAATAATTACACAAAACAAATGAGCTACATGAAAAAGGTTAAATAGGTCTTATATTAAAACTTTATGATATGAAAATTGTTCAAGGGCTGAGTTGTTAATTACCTGCGTATTGGCTAAACTCAGATTTGAAGTGGGAAGGGTTAGGCTGCAGATCTCAGAAGTGTTAAATCATTTTGGAAAACAGCATGACTGAAAACAGATAGTGAAAATGCTTATGGAACAAAAGGTTTCATACCTGATGTCTTGAGCTTCGTTCAGATGTCAGTTCTGCCTTATCAGCTTGTGGGATTTCTGTCTTCCTAGAGGAGATGACATTTATCTGTGGTTGTGTTTGGTTAATTACTGACACTTGAGCCCTCTTGTTTGCTTTAGCTGATGAAGTGTCATCCTTTATTTTGAGTGATACCATCCCATGGTACTTCGTTTTACAGTATCACACACATACAAAGAGTACAGGGGAAGGAAAACAGAGGGTTAGCACATTCAAGCAACTCTTAAATAAACTCAAAAAACCCACAAACTATTGTAATAGAAATGGTTGCAAATCAAGGGAAAATGAAACCGAAGAAAAAGAAAGATACATAGAAAAATAAAGTATTGGTCATAATGAATAAATAAAGTAATAAAGCCTGGATAGAGCAGAATCATAAAGAAATCATAGAAATGTCTGAGCAATACTCATAATACTCTTACTTCAAAAACCACATCCGTTCCATTTCTAAATACAGATGAACGATGAACCTGAAAGATGTAGAATAGCAAAATGAGATGGGCTTATTCATGCATTATAGAAACAAAAAGACCTTATGCAAGATTTACTACAAGATCTAGGTCACAAATCATGCAGATTATATTTGGGTTTAGGTCTTTCTCTTTCAGAATGGAAACTGATAACCTCTGAAAATAGAAATTAAAAAACACACATTACAAGTGTGTTTATAAACAGGTTCCATTAACTTTTAAGATCACAACAGTAGAATGTTACTAAACCACCTAGCTAAACCAATATAGCTTACACAGGAAAATCAATGGACAAGTTTTAAATAAGTGTTCCCTGTTTAAGACAATAGTATTTTCAGCTTTACAACTTGAGGGCAGATGCACAGCTTCGGAAGATTTGCCTGGCTCTAGTGACTTCTTTCTTCTAACTGACCCATAATTTAGACAAGATTAGAAGCTGTACAATTGCTGAAGTTGCTTGATGAACATTTCCTCCCCCAATTCTCTTTTTCTTCCTCTCTTGCATACATGGATCTTCAAAATCAGGACTCTCTCTTTGGTTTTTTTTTGGTTTTTTTCCTTACAGTATTTTTAAATAGCTCTCAGGTCTGACTCAGAGCAAACAGGTAGTTTATGGTTATTGTATGGTCAGGTAGGATCACTAGAAAAATATGACAACTAAATGAAGATATCAAATCCCAATGAATTCAGAAATCAGTCCATCACTGCACTACTGAAGGGTCTTACTGTTCTGCCATTTCCAGTCACTCTCAGCCTGGTCCTTGACCAATTCGCCAAACTGTGTTCCTGCTGTGGGTCCCCTCCATGTTCTCTTATCCCTTTGGAAGGAGGTGATGGGATCCCTTCCAAGGGAGTGTTGCTAGGCCTGGAAGGTGATGAGGAGCCCGAGGAAACTGGAAACAGCGTGCCTCTCCCCCAGAAGTCATGCTTGCTTTGGCCAGAAGAATGGGAATAGCTGCACTGACCTGAAAGCATAAAAAATGGCAGATGGTGAGTTCTAACTGCATGAGCAGATAACTGGTCATTTTGACGTGGGCACATAAACAGCTTGTCATTAAAAGTTGGATGATTTTTTTTCACTTGATGTGGTTGATTTGCTGTTCATTCAGCCATCCTCATTTGTGTGGTTTGCTTAAGTATAACTGTCTATGACTGCAACTACTACCTGTCTATGTGTGTTTTTACATATAATACATCTGTCTACCCACAGATCAGAATTTCAAGCAAGCATCTGCTGAAAATACTTATTTCCGTGCACAGATCGGGGTTTGGAGTGCCTATTTTTTGTTCATGGATAGACAGGTAGCTTTAGCTAACATTGGTGATACTTTCATCAAGCCCAGACAATTATTTCTTCAGAAATCCTGGACCTTATTGTTCCTACAAACCAGTTGTGTCAGTTAAGTCCTCATTCACATTATGAGTGCTAAAGAGAAAAGAGATATAAAAGGAATTTCTGTAAAATGAATCCTAATTCATTGCAACACAGGTATTTAAAATATTGTTTCACTAAGCACTAGAAGAAAAAAACACTCCAGCTTTCAGAGGACTCAGCTTCTTTGACAGTCATTTCTGGTTTTCTACAGTTGCTTATTTTTTTGGTGTGATTTTAGGCACACCACATTTGATCACTGAAAAACACAAAAATCACATGGACTTAAAAGCATAAACTCTGTAATGATTACTGCTCTGTCCTGTAATGTTGTGGATTATGTTTGTTAAGCATTAGAAAATGTATTGCTGAGAGCTGGGTTTAGTTGTTAGGTTCCTTTTTGAGAGGAAAATAAATACTTTTCAGAGGTGCGTAACAACTGTAAAACAAAATGTTTCTTTCCTTGCAGCCTTCTCATTCTATACTTCTTGTTTTCCTCGTGCTGTGTTTCCTAAGAGGATGCATATGACTGTGTGAGAGAATAAACGGTCTGCAACTGTCAAGCCTGTTTTCTCTAAAAAGAAATTAAGCATTTTGATCTGAAGGTGAGTGTTAGGAAAAACTTGTCATTGAAAATAGGTAGCTACTCAGCCAAGATTCTCCCACCTTCTTAATAATGAAGATCAAAAGAGAATACCTCCTTTTGAGTCCAAAATTTTCACTACAGCTTTTGTCTGGGTGCCAAGAACAGCATTCACAGGGGAGTTCAGAACTACTTCAAAGACTTCATCATCTTCCTCTAATCCATCATAGGTAATTGCTATATTCCACATCTTGGTTGACATTCCTAACATAAATAAACATTTTAATTAATCTTTAAGTGCTATTTCAATCAATCGGGATGTCAAAGAAATATATTAACATGTCTGCAGCTAGAATGGAGTAGCTGGTGCATGCTATTATGCTCCTACCAACTGACTGGAATCCTGCTGTTCTCCCAAATAACATTAAGTTCGAATTAGTTCCTGGGCAATGATGATTCAGTTCAAGTGCATACACTGTAACAAAAGGCTCCTGTAGATGTGGGAAATGACACTACAATACATAGATTTAGAAATTGTGCTACAATTTTGAAGATAAAATTTATCATATGCCTTTTATCTTGAAAGGTTGCTTTTAGAGATGGAACAGTTATTTAAAATACCTGCAAATGGATCAAAGACTCTGTTAGTTTGAAGTACAACCTTTCAGGCGGATTTTATACTTGGTTACAAAATTTTTACTTGGTTGCTTGCCTTTACTGGCTAACTTCAGGCTTGCATTATAGGAATGAGGAAAGATCATTCCAAGATAAAGGACTAAGCTGGTTATTACCCAAAAGGCTAAAAAAATTGTTCAGGAAAAGTCAGAGGCAGCAGAACAGAACGAGACCGATCACAATGTATGCTTTGCTCTCAACAAAACATCTTGGAAACTGTTTCTGAATCCCAATGTCAGTGCTAACATACAAAATGAATATCAAAAACACATGTGCAACATTGTCAAAAAAAATCTCGACAACCTTGTGGCACTCTGTGTAACCTCTTTCCCTGCTCCTTTCCATATGAATCCTCTAGCCAAGAGAAGCTGGCGGTACAAACAGATCCATAAACTTGGATAGGGTCTTCTTCTGCTCCTTTCCATTACAAATTACAGTCTAATGTGCCAATAAATCCAGTCAATTTGCATAGCTGCATATCAGCCTTACTAAATAATAAATAGTACTAATTAATAAATAGAAAATATCTTGAATTTAGGAACTAGGAAGCTGATGCCTCGAATGTAACATTTTGGAGGGTCCTTCCCTAAGGTTAAGCTTAAGCAAAGGACTTTTGAAGAGTGCCACCCATAAAAGAATGTGTGAGGGGCTCAGCCCACTTAACTGAGGCTGGCCAGAAAAGGACAACAGAGTGCAACTCTCCTGTCTATGTTCAAGGATCTTTCTTCTATCTTCTAATCTAAAACTAAAAAAATATAAAATCTAATGCTAGATAAAGGGTCTCAGAGAGTGGCTTATTGGTTTCTGAAAACTAGATAGCAGTTTCTCATTGTACATCCTCACATAAAATTTGCTTTTCTCAAGATGGGCTGTAGTGGCACATTTTGAAAATAATCAGATTTGTAACTCTGAACTTAAAGCTGCATGTTTTCCTGTGGGGTAGGCAAGCAGAGCTGGGCTATATATCAGTTCATCCATGGGATGCAGTGCTACTTAATTTCTGTAGCATGCATTGCCTTTTTTTTTTAAATAAAAACTCAAGTCCTAAAGTGAAAAAACCCTGGCTTTGGCTGGAATGACATTATATTCCCCATATTGGTTTATCAAACACAGGTAAGCACATAGACAAATTTTTACCATTAAGTACATGCCATTTATTTCAGCCTTTCACAGATGTTATATTTTGTTTCCTCTGTAGTCACTGTGACTTTCTGCCATTGAAATCTTACTGCTGGCAGTCTTGGGATAACCTCTGCTGGCATTGAAGGCAACATCCTGGGAGACCTGTGCGGAACCCATTTTATAAACTCAAATATATCCTGGACTATGTCAACAGGATATGTTCCAAAAACCTCACACTTGCATATGCAAAGCAAATGGGTTTTCATTCACAGATATTCTATTTATATTTGCAAAACAAAGTTTTTCAGGAGAAGTTGAATTTCTGAATGGTAAGTTGTGAAACTCTCACCTGGACTGTTTTTTTCCATAGACCCAGGGAGATACCCAAAGCACAATAATAATAAACTGTGTAGAACAAATGAAACTTTTTTGAGTATCTTCACATTTGTATTCAATTTTACTATTGATTTTCTTCCAGAAAAAAAAAATCTCCTTTTGATAATAGGGTTACTATCATTGCTTGCTACTTACAGACTTAGCTAAGGTCAGACTGCTGTTCTGATTAGAGTGTAAGCAGTGATAAGGTCTGACAATTTTCAGGTTCTTTTACACCTTTCTGGTCTTGGTTACCTTGCATAACTTAAGTTGCACTCAGTTTTCTCTAAATTTGATCAGCGTCCTGGTCAAATCCTTAAATCTTTAAACCATCTCTCAGCTAGTCCTAGCTGTGAGGAGAACAGGAGACATAATTTCAGCACTTTTGATATTTTAAATGATGTAAAGGGACCATATACCATCTCACACTAAGTAAGAAGGATGCTAATTCACAAAGGAGGCCCACTGCCCTTCCAGGAAATAAGCCTAAGTGCCTTTAATCCTATTCATCTCTTCTAGCTAGAGATACATGATAGGTTTCACTCTCCAAAACATGAGTTTACACCTTCAAAATCAGTGAATTAATTTTAAAATTATTCAGTGCACTAGTTCATACCTGGATCAAACTGAACAAGCTTGGAGGGTGTCACTGTAAAGTCTTTTCCCAGCACAGCGGATATTTCATTGACCTGAGAAGAAATCAAACAGTAAATGCCATGCTGTGACCTATTGCAACAAACCACTGAATTCTACTGTGTGCTGAACCTGCTGTGTGCCTCTCCTTGCAGTCTCAAAAAGACATGCCAACACATAAATGTGTTTAGGCTGAAGAAAAAGATAAAATCCTAAAGAATGACTCTTGTCATGTGAAACTGTAATTCTTGTCTTGTGGATGGTTTAAAACTTGTCATTTGCTCATCTTAAAATTTTGCCTCATCCCCTCTCAAATTGCTACTTGACAGCATCAGGTAACCCAGCTGTTCACCATGCCTGGTGACCCAGCCATACCTGGGTCCTGGACAGGCACATCATGCCATCCTGAAAGAACACCAGCAGCCTGGCCACATTTGCCACATTTGCCCATTTAGCCCTTTGCGAGGTCTTAGAAGAAGTGTCTGTCTGTCAGCCCCAAAGACTGTTTGGGATAGGTATGAACCCATACATGAATGGGGACTTCAGCAATTCCCTGAGAATTCCTGCCAGAGGACACCAGCTTCCACACTGCATTCTTTATGCTGGGATCAATTTCTCTGGTCTTTTTAGCTGAGTTACAATCAGAGTAGAGCCACTGGAGTCCATGAAGGATAGGACAGGACAGCCCCTGATGAAGTCAATGGCAAAATTTGCACTTTCTTCCATAGAAAAAACACTCAAAACTGTGTTTTCAATTAGGGCTGTAATCCTGAAAAGCAGTAAGGGAAACTTTTAGTATTTTTCTAGCAAGTGAAGCTGGTAAAATCCTGTAATTTCTGTTTCAAGAGGAAATGCAAAATTTGTGAAGACAAGCTGCACAAAACCTGGTTCACAAAGTTATAACCTGTAGCTTTCAGTCTAATTTTTCTGACATAAAACAGAGGCTGTTACTGTAGTTACAGAAGGATCTTTGGGCTATTTCCTAGGCTGATGGCAGCCGGGGGAAGAATGGGGGAGGCTGCCACAACTGTGGAGCTGATGCTTTCAGAGTTCCTGGGCTCCTCCAACCTGAGCAGGAAAATGAGAGGTCCCAAGGCCCCAGGTTTCCCAAAGGCTGGATTTCAAAGTGGCAAATCCTGGAAACCCAGCTTCTGAGTGCAGTGATGGAAGAAACTGCTAGATCTGTCACAGAAGGTCATCAAAACTGAAAAAGCTCCAAAGCATTCCGGTTTTGGTTCACTGGCATTTCTACTTAAAAATCAAAAAGTTTTGTCAGAAAATTTTCAACCATATGTACTAGCAAGGACAATGTCCCAGTAAGCCAGGTTGGAATTGCATGGCCTCTTTGCTGATAACTGAAATACCTTTTAAGTCTGAGGAGGAAATTAGCAGGCTCCACTAATCATTATTCAGTTTCCAATTAGGAGCTTGGCTTTTAGCTTTACCTTCACAGCGACAAAGGCCAACTCTGCAGAGTGTCCTGCCCTGGTGATTTTCAGAGACACCACTCCCACGCTCTCACACACCTCGTATTTGGTCTGCTGCATTTCAATCCGAGACCACCGCAGCTCCAGCCTGTGGGAGAGGTGGGAAAGGCCAGGGAAGCACAGAGAGACCCCTGCCACCCCCGCCCCCTGCTGCTCCCAGGCCAGGTCAGGAGACATTTCTCTCCCAGTTGCTGATTT
This sequence comes from Syrrhaptes paradoxus, assembly GCA_013400615.1. Lineage (NCBI taxonomy): Eukaryota > Metazoa > Chordata > Aves > Pterocliformes > Pteroclidae > Syrrhaptes > Syrrhaptes paradoxus. The sequence goes on from VZTO01025602.1 coordinate 140,640, forward strand.
AGCCAATACACATACTGATGTTTCCAAATTAACACACTTGGGTGATTCGGCTGATTAGAAGAGGGGAGAAGCAGCCCTGCTCTACACAAAACCAAGGCTGTACCTTGTTTCTGAACCAGAGGGGTTCTGCAACAACTTAGAGAAGGGCAGAGTTTGTAATGTCAAATAGGCAAAGACAAGCTATCTCTGTTTCTTTCTGGTTCCCTTTAACCCTGTAGTTTTATTTTCCTTTCACTCCTTGATATTTTCTCTGCAACATCCTCCTTTCTTCCCAGCTTCCTTCATCTATTCTCTACCTCTTCTCCTCTAGTGTATAGGACACGCTCCAGGGCTTCATCAGCTGTATGAATGTCCTCCCCACTCCCTTTACTTTAATTCTTCGTGTACTTTGCTCTTCAACTGTAGAAGTGGCTGAGTCCCAAGGAGTCTCATACACTGAATTTTAGAATGGTTTATGGGGGATGTGACCGAACTTCAGAGAATTGCGTGCTGCACAGGGTAGCCAATAAAGACCTCACTTTTTAGAATCTGTGATAAAAATTAGTGAGAGTTGGAGAAGAATGAAAGAGAGTGTAAAGAAGAAAAATTACCTGTGCCACTTACAGAACAATTTGAACTTTTCTAAAACATACTTCTAGACATTTCAGGGTTGCCTAGCTCTAACACCAGTGGAAATTTCCTACTGTCCTCCCATATCCTCTGATACTCACTTTGTGTTTATTTAGAAGCTGATTTGCTTTATTTTTGATAAAGAGGATGCATGTGCCAGATGTAGACCAGCAGCATTCAGATAAAAGCTGGGATTCAAATTTAATAATATCAATATGCAAATCAAACTTGTATTTTGAACAAGTGACCATTAGGTGATAGATTGTTAAAAAATATAAATCTCTCACCAGTGTTTAAATCCAATATTGAAAATCATAGAATCACAGAATGGTTTGGGTTGGAAGGGGCCTTACAGATCATCAAGTTCCAGCCCCCTGCCATGGGCAGGGACACCCTCCACTAGACCAGGTTGCTCAAAGCCTCATCCAGCCTGGCCTTGAACACCTCCAGGGATGGGGCATCCACAGCTTCCCTGGGCAACCTGTTCCAGTGTCTCACCACCCTCACAGTAAATAATTTATTTCAAATATCTAGTCTAAATCTGCCCTCTTCCAGTTTAAATCCATTACCCCTTGTCCTGTCACTACATGCCCTTTTAAAAAGTCCCTCCACATCTCTCCTGTAGGCCCCCTTTAGGTACTGGAAGGCTGCTCTAAGGTCCCCCTGGAGCCTTCTTTTCTCCAGGCTGAACAACCCCAACTCTCTCAGCCTGTCCTCACAGGGGAGGTGTTCCAGCCCTCTGATCATCTTCATGGCCCTTCTCTTTTTCATTAAAAGCCAAATTCCCCTTCGTTCTGACGCCCAGTGCAGCTAACAGAGTGTTCCTATTTTCCATACAAAAAGTGTTTTCTCTTTGCTCACTTCATAAAGCTGTGTTATGCATTGCTATTCATATACAAGAAGCCACGCTGTCCCACGAGGAGTGACAGCCGTTTAACTGTGGTTTTAATATCAGTGCACCTATGAGCCAGCACAGTGCATCTGAGAAGTGCTCAGGCTGTCTGTGTTCAGATGTGTTTGTGTATGGGGACATCTTTTGGCACAGCACTTAACTGCTGAATTGCTGTCTCTGGCTCTGCTCAGTCCTGGTCCTCTCTAGAATGCAGGGAAGTTCTCTGCAGAGGAGCTTGGCCCTTGGAGCCACCTCTCTGCTCCTTTTCACTCGCCATGAGTCCTGGTTTATGAGTAAACAGTTTAGCCCAGGAAAATAGCGTTAGTTATTTTTCCCCATTACTTCTAATTGAATAAATTGATTGAACATTCAGCTCTATTTTCAGAAATAAAGAGAAATGTTGCCCTTGTTATAGAGCTACTCCCACTTCTAGCCTTTATCATCACAGCACAGTTCAGATGATACCTCAGTCTCTAATTCATATAAATTAAGCTTATCATATATCACAAGGAAATCTTGATAATATGCCTAATATAAATTTTGTCATTGGATAACAAAGAAGATGCTGTGTGCCCTCCACCTTCTTTCAGTGCTCTTTTGCAGAAGTATGGCTCTCGCAGCTTTTACTGCTTGAGATCATCCCCACCATCACGATCTCAAGCTTGTGAAAAAAGTATTGCTGTCAGCACAGGGCAAGAGTAGTCCCAGCTTCAGGGCCATGGAGATGAAGCAACAATCCCATCCCTCAGCACCCAGCTTCTCAGATCTCCAAATGTCCAACCACTACTTAAAATAAACTCCATCATGTTTTTTCTGTGAGGCCCCAGAGGCCCTTGAGAACTGTGCCCCAGTCTAACCTGGAACTAGCCTCTGAATTTCACCCCCTTGAGGGGAAGAAACCTTCTCTACTCTTCAGCAAAAGCGACGGCAGTTTGAGTCATAACTACAGTCACATCTGCACAGCTTCGAGCCTGGCATAGGTTTATCCGCCCTGGTGGACATCGCACGCAGCGCACTACAGGACACACCGCTGAGGGTCAGAGTTACCTTTGGGGTACTGCGGAGTTTCCATTAGCATCTGTGACTTGAAACTCCAAGTGGTCTGAATTCACTTCCTGTGATGGATTGATGACGTAAAGTATGATTTTACTGTTTAAATCCTTTTGGCTAAACCTTTCCTGAATAAATCCACCTGGGAAAGAAGAGAAACACTCAGGTGAAGCCCATTAATAAGAACCTTGTAGCTCACATAGACTGTTTTAAACTTTTGCTTTCATTGAATGCTTAGAAAATTTGAATTTACAGAAACATGATTTTATAGCTAAACAGCAACATCCCAGCCTGTTATAAGCCCCAGCCAATTTCTTCCCATGTGCCATGTTTATCAAGTGGCCAAGTTCAATGTTCATTGCTTTTTCTTGACAAAAACAAAAAATAGCTTCTCAATGGCAGCTATTAATCATTTCAAACTCTTTGAGGATCCATGACGAACCTAAGACTCAAGTTTTAGTGTAAAACATTCTGCATTCAAACATTGCAGATAAGGCTAACACCAGAGGCAATGTAGGCCCACTGATGAATGAGGTGGGTGCTCTGGTGACAGAAGATACAGAGAAGGCAGAGTTACTGAATGCCTTCTTTGTCTCTGTCTATACTGCCGGAGGCTGTCCTGAGGAGCCCCGTACCCCTGTAGCCCCGGAGGAAGTCAGAACAAAGGAGGAGTTTGCTCTGGTAGATGAAGACTGGGTTAAGGAGAGGTTAAGTAATCTGGACACCCATAAATCCATGGGTCCTGATGGGATGCACCC
>VZTO01025603.1:866-18879 GCA_013400615.1 Syrrhaptes paradoxus
ACACTTGTTTTATCATCTCATTGGAATACTCATCATGATTTTAAGCATGGATTGAAATGCATAAACTCATTTCATGACAAGTTCAGAAAAGCATTAACAAATTCTAACCTTTTGTGGCAGTACAGTCAGGTTTTCCTCTGGATCCACATCTGCTCCTAATTTGAAATATCTATAAGCTGTGATATCTAGAGGAACTTTATATAGATTGCTCAGAAAAAAGAGCAAACACAGCAACACCTTGCTGCCTGTTGCTTCTTTGTCAAACTTCCATTGCTGTGTTTGAACACTGTCCTGTTAGCAATCATCAGTCTCACAGATAAGCACCTGGGTTTGATGGATGGTAAAACCATTTTTTTCCCAGAAGTACTAAGATAAGAAGAGATAATGCACACAGGGATTTAATACACACTGACAGTAAATATGATGTAAATTTGATCAGGTTTCTCACTGCCTCCTTAATAGTTACATTTTCATCATTGTCAACATCATCTTCAGGTTAATTTAGAACAATGAAAGATGAAGAGCAGAGTAAGAAGTAAACAATTGAGCACTTAGTGTCACAAATTAAAAAGCTGAAATCTGTAAGAACTCTATGAACTGTAAGAACTAAGTGATCCACTCCAAAAAGCCAGCATCTCTACTGTTTAACAATCCTAATGATCTTGCTTCTGCCTCCTTATCCTTCATTTGTTCTTTACTTGTCCCTGCATATTTCAACTGTGTGCACTTCCTAAGCATCAAAAGGCATTCACTTCCATCATCCATTAGGCTAACTCTTATAAGCAAATTTGTTTGCAACCTGCTGTATTACTAACCACATTTTTCAGGAATTCAGAAGCAGAAGACAACAGTGCAAAACTTTATAATTGTTCAGCTTCTTTAACAGTAGGAGACGTTACTTTCAGAAACACTTCAGCATTGTTGACAGGCCAAAAGGAAGAGACTGTGTATTGCAAATTTTGAACAACCATTCACATTCATCAAAAACATTTACTTCACTGGTTTTGTTATTTTACTTCCGAGTTCTCAATAGCATTCCTAATTTCAGAAGACTTGTGCCCTATGCCCAACAGCACGCAAAGATGCCTTCTCCATATCCAAAAGAGAACCCTGACCTCCTCTTCCACTGTTGATAGTTACCCTCCATTTTGAGCCCTGCCTACAGGTACAAAGGCCTAGAAGACCCTGCTGGTGAAGACCAAGACAAAGAAAGCACCAAGTACCTCAGCCATGTCCATATTCTCTGTCATTAAACCACCTGTCACAGTCAGCAGCAAGCCCGTATTTCCCTTGTTTCTCTTCCTTCTTCTTTAACTGCTGATGCAGTGCTAGAAGTTCTTCTTGTTGCCTTTGAGGTCCCTTTCCAGTTTCAACTCTGGTGGAATGTTGGCTTTCTGAATACCATCTCTGCATATGCAGGCAGTATTTTTATATCCTTGAGTGAGCTTGTCCTCACTTCTACCTCCTGCACGAGTTTTCTCAGTCATGAACTCCCTCCACACTACTCTTCTTACACGTCTACTCATTTTTCTGAGCATTTGTATGGACTACTGGTTTGTGCTCCAGTGTGGTTGTCAAAGGCATGCCAGGGCTCTTGAGCTTCACTGTCTTCTTACTCATTGGATCCCACCAATCAGCTCAGTAAATAAGTCTTTCTGCTCTTATTCTTACAAAGTCCATGCAGCAAGAACTCACCTGGAGACTCGATGCACAAGAACTATGTGATTTTTTTTTTTACAGTCATTTGCTCAGATTGTTGATTGTTGCATATTTCAAGTTCTACTAAAATAATCTTACAAGAATCTGCTGCCTTCCTTCTGTCTATCTTTAGACTTCACAATTGCTTTGTGGAGCCACTCTAAAATAAATCATCTGTGGAAAAAAATCTTTATAAGGAAACATGTCCAATAAAATCCTGAGGAACCTCTAACAAGAAAATCGGTTGAAAGGGGTGTAAACATCGTTTGTTGCTTTTGACAGGACAAACTGATAATTTTTTTATTATCTGATCAAATAGGAAAAAAACTGCAAAGAACTGCAACAAAATACAGATTTACTGCAGGACAGCACAAGAAAATAAAGAGGCAGTGATATCAGTATTCCCTATGACCTTTTCAGTGGCACAACAATAACAAACATTTGAGAATGACAGTAAGAAACTGCAAAGTAGGAGCGATTTCTCAATAAGACATCATAATTCCTAAAGAATTATCTTAAGAAAAGCAATGCATCTACTTTGACATCTGGCAGATTTTGCAGTTTCTGTCATACAAGAACTACAAAAGTTTTGCTGGCTAAATCATGCTCTTAGCAATACATACATATATGGTTTACTAAATTTTAATTCTGTAATTGGGAAATATAAGCTAATGCATTTTTGCTGGGGTCTCATCCATACGAATATTAGCCAGATAGGTGCTCTGAAAATAAGTTCTCAGCAGTAGCTACCCTGGAAGAGTTCAGCATGCTATAACTAAAGAGCAGCAAGATTTTTTTTTCTTTCCTTGTTTTGCAAACATGACTTATTCCGAAATAAATGGTCAGCAGACATGCAATTCCAGAGCAGTTCCTCAAGGAAACTGCTTTGGTTGGAATAGCTACTGTGGTAGAATTTTCCTATGTAAAACAAGGTTACCGCAAGCTAGGCTGGTTCTAAACAGCCAACAAATTGAAAAATGTATTTACTAATCAGAAGAGAATTCTGAAATTATAAGCAGGCCCGATGAATCATCGTAAGATATTCTTCAAAATAAAATTATACTTCTAGAAAGATGTAGAAGAGCTAACAGGGTGATCCCAATTTGAGAAGGCAGTGAAGCCAGTATAATACATTGCTGGCTGATGCAAAATGAATTTTCTCTGTAAAAGATCTTGTCCAGATTACAAGACTGTTGTTCCTGCAGGCCATTCACTTGAAGAGAGAGCTTTCCTGAATCAGTCATGAAGAAACTGAAAGCCACAGGAACTCCCTCCAGAAGACAGCTTATGTACAAGTAGTAAGGAAAGACAGAATTTGCACAGCTCAGTCAAAATTCTTCAGGAATCCTGTATTTATACCCTATCTAAATGCAAATACATGCCAAACAACAGCAAATAGATAAAAGATGTGCAGAGGTATTCTTTCTCAATACATCAATTCCCAAAATCCTTCAATAATTCACTTTAAAAAAATACCTCATAATTAGAAACAATGACTGCAGAATTTCTTTAAGTTAGATCATGGAATGGTGGTATTTGAAGATCCATGTTTCAAAGCCATATAGATTGACCTTACATATTACTGCTTATATTACTATATTACTTTTTCACCAAAATGAATCAAAACAAAGCCAATTTGTATCTTCAAAATAAAAAACTTCTAAACAACAAAACTTTTTTTTTTTCCTAAGAGAAAGCCAGTGAACCATCTGGGTCCTAAATGAACAAATCTTTTCCAAGAACTACACAGCCATTTTCTCTCCATATTCAGAAACACATTTGCCAGGGCTTTCTGATTTAATATTCTTCCCCTTCATTTTCCTGAAAACATGTTTCCTTTGGACTGTGCCCTGTGGACAAGATACAACATCCATCCGTTCTAATTAAACTACAGGTTTTCCAAGAAAAACAATTGCCAGTCACAAGATGAACAGGACCCTGGCAACAAGTATACAAAACTGGAGGGGGGGACCACTTAATTCATATCCTTCTACAGTTGTGTATTCTCTCCACTCTTCCAAAAGTGCTTGCAAACAATAAAATCAGTATATTCGCTTAAAAGATGCCTAATATTTTAATATTGCTTTCATACTAAAAATCTGTAGAGATTAAAGGCAGGATAAGGAGATCTCAGTTATTAGGCCTATAATTTTAATTCCTGTACAGTCTGCACATAGACACAGTGAAAAACCCATCCTTCCAGTCACAGAAGCTTTCAGAACCTAAAAAGCATAGCTGTTCAAAAACTGAGAGGACCCATCAGAGAAAAGAAACAGCACAATGCCAAACGTTGTTTGCACTTTATAACTTCAGCAGCAAAATTTATATTGTATCTGGTAAATGTAAACAGCTAATTAATGTCAGCCTCACTTTGCTGCTTGTCTGAAACAGACACCAGAACAGTCAGGGCATGATTGGACAGGAGGAAGGAATGGCAAAAAGGAAAACATTTACACCCAAAACCAGCTACAGTGAATGTCAGATATCAAAACAAACAAACAAACCAGGAAGTTTGCAAAACATTTGGGAGAAAAACCAAGCTCTCCCCAGCCAGCATAGTCAGCACTGAAGCTATGCTCTAGCTACATTCCCTTTTACAAATGTAGATGCAAATGTCTTTTTGACTCTGCTTGAAATCCCAGGAAAGATCCCTGGAAAAAAAAAGAACAACGCAAGAGAGAAGGGAGGAAGACACTCCTGAGTTGAGCTTGGCATGGGGTTTTCCTGGTTGCTTGGCAAGCTAGAGTTTCCTTCACCTAAAACTGGCTTTTTGCCAACAAAATGCAGGATACATTCAATAAGCAGAAGTGGCTTAAATTTATCTTCCCCTGACCTTCCCTGACAGGGAAAGGTCACAGAAGCTCTGTAGAGCATTTGAAGTTTCAGACCACATTACCAGTGTCTCTCAAAGCAGATGCTCTGATACAGCATCCACTGGATTCTTCTCCATATCCCAGTAGCCAGGATAAGACATTAACTTCTCATTGCTGTCAGCTTCTTAACAGGCAAATTACCATCCTGTTTAGCCTAACAGAATATACAGTTATACATATTCAAATGCTCAGGCTATCCACTATGTCAGATCAAGAAGCCTTACTCCTTGGCAACTGAAATTGATTTACTGTTGAAATATCAAACATGATACTTATTCCAAACAGCAAAAAGAGAAATAAATGCAATGCTCATCTGTGAGACAACCACAGTAGCTAACAAAACAGCTCTTTTGGATGGAAACATCCAACAGAAGAGTCTATGTTAAAAACTGTAAATTACAGCTCCCCATTTAAAGTCCCAAAATAGCATTAACTGAAGACTGAGCAAAAGTACTATATACATGTACACATGAAAGGTCATTTAAAAATCTCTTTGTGAATTTCATTAGTTGTCAGATTAATTTCACCATGATGTCTCTACTAGAATGAATACTACCAAGTGTAAATAAAGCCCATAACTTGTTTTTATAATGTCAGTATTGGAAGAACTTCACTACAAAACTGACACTAAAGTTTGTATACAGCTAGGTCAATGACTTCTAAAAACCTAAAACAGATTCCAAGAACTAATGGCCTGAAAAAAATAAAGACAATTAATTTCTACATATCTCTAGGCAGAGATTTTGTTGGGGATTTTTTTTAAGTTTATTGTAAAACTCATGTTCATTTTGGTAGTGTAGGCATTTCACTTCTGTGATAGCATCTATGTGCCCTCAACATACACAAGGCCATAACTAACCCAACTTCTTTTCTTCCCCTTGCCTACTTTTTCTGTAGTTTCAATGTGTTTTGTTGAGGCACTTCAATACCACCTTGTTATCCCTTACAAGTATGGATCACAAAGCATTTGTATAAAACACGTCAGAAGGTTGGGTATTACAGTATTATTGAACAAACATTGTTTATATAGTATTCCCAGCCTGTACTTTTTTTTTGCACTTCAGTAATACAGTTCTAAATATAGAACACCTATCTGGGAATGCCAAAAAAACCTGAAATAGTGATGAAAAGTTGGCAGTCTGAGGGTATCCTCCAAGTTCTATCAGCAGCAGTCTTCAATTTTCTAAAACAGATCCTGTACTAAGATACAGAAATAACTTGCATGGTATTTATGCAGACAATGAGAAAGAATTCTTATATGACTGAGTCACAGAAACACAACTAGAAAGACTAGAAGCTGTCTAAATTTCAAAAATTTACAGAGAAATATTTTATAATTAGTACCAAAATCCATCTAGCCAGAGGAAACAATACTACACTTCAATTGCTCAGAACACAAGGAAGGTAGAAAATACATCTCAAAACAACAGAGGAGGGGCAAAGGGGACATGGGAAACAGAACACATTCCAAGCTAAATTAAGGATTATAAACAGCTTCTAGCTCTACATACTCTAGAAAAGAAAGAATACATTTGATGCACAGAAGTAGAAATAAATGAGAACTGAAGAACCATACAAGCACAAAACAATAAAAGGGTAAAGAAGAGGTGCAGAAGACAGGCAAGAAAAAATAAACCCCAAAAAACACTTAAAAAGCATTTTTCTTCTTCTTGCTTAATATGTAAAAGAGTCATTTAAGAAGAGCAAAAGGCAAACTGGAAGAAAAAAAAGCACAAATCAATTAAGAGATAAGCTACAGAAATCTTAACTGGCAGCATTTGTCTACTACAAAGAAAAAATGGAGGTGCGAAATTAAAAATTGTTTGTGAATATTATTCAAAGAAGAAAAAGTAAAGACTGCATATGACAGTGAGCTGCAAACAAAAAAAAAACAAACAGTGTGAACAAACTAAAAGGCCACTTTACAAAAGGCATCTCAAGAAAAAAGACTGTTTCAAGGCACATATCAAAAAAAATGGAAACAAGATACCAGCAACAAAACAATCCACTCTAAGGCCATATGTTTGAGACATCTCTAGAAATCCAGGCTACAATAAAAACAAAACTTCAAATGAATAAAATAATAAAATTTTATATAAATTATTTTTAAGACTAATTCCATAAAATAACCATCTACAGAATTACCATGTCAGTAAATACAATTACTTCTTCCAATAACCCTGACTAAAAATACAAAATAAAACAAAAAACCAAGATACAACTTCCTAGACATTTTGATATATATTTCCCTGGTGTCTATAAAGGCCTTTGTTTTGGTGTGGTAAGAAATATACTGTTTCAAGGGGTTTTATGAATATGCTGAATACACCATTGAATGGATCTTAACAGTGATGGGTAGACTACTAAAGTCAAATGCATGTCCATACTGTATTAACTCAGCATCTATTGTACATGCTTATGAATAGTTATGTAGGACAAAGTGGTTTAAAAGGATGATAATTAAAAACAAAAAGGCACTTTGTCCTGGTCTCAGCATTTCACAAAGCAAAACAGAAAAAAAAAACTTTATTAATTTTACATTGAAAAATGCCACACCCCTGCCTTGCACTTTCTGATGCAGAACAAACCAACAACAAAAAAAAACAAAAAAACAGCTTGCTTCTTTGGCTTTGAGAACACCTATTCCATGCTTCAGCAATGTGCATACTTTAAAAATACAGTTCATGTGTTTTGAAATCCCTGACTGCAGAGCAGTTGGTGTTACTATCTTAGGTACGCATGCTATTGTCAAGTAACATCACACTGTTAATTTCACAGAAACAGAGAGATCCATTCACTTTAAGTCTTAGGTGTCTTTAACGTTTCATTTTTGGGTGCCTTACGACTGCTGCAGTTCTGGTCACATGTCTTCCGCTGCCAAAAGTTTTACTGAAGAACGGCATGCCATTTGAATTAGATCTGAAAGGGTCTGAGCTATCTTCGAGCCCCCCAGCAGCATTATCAGGCTGAGACGCCGCAACTGTTGCAGCCAACGAAGTCCGGCTTCGCTTCTCGCCTTCACTCCCTATCACCAGCCAAGACAAAAAGCTCCAAACGGCAAAAGAACTCGCTGCAAGGCAAAAACGACCCACGCATGCCAGACGCCGTTCCCCTACCACATCCCTTTTATTCAGCCCCCACCTTACGCCCGGCTGTCAGAGAAGGGAAGCCACCGACTAGAGCCATGGCGGTCAGGCTGAAGCATAGGGCCGTTCAAACCGCTACCGAGAAGGGCGAAGGGGAGGGAGGCCGGTAGGAGAGGCACTCCCATTGCAAATGGTAGGGAGGCAGGGGGGGACGCGGGTAGCCGAGGGCAGCCGGGGCGGGCGTCCGCCCGCCCCGGCTGCCCTCGGCTACCCGCGTCCCCCCGTGCCCTTGGGCGGAGGCAGCCGCGGGCCAACAGCACCGGAGGCACGATGGACGCCTCGACTTTGCCCTCAGGGCGGTGATGGCCCACACCGCCCGCTCCCTCAGCCCGGCCTGGCCCGCACCTGGTACGTCCCCGCCTCGCCTCACCTGCGTGCCCACCACCACGATCTGGGGGAGCTGGATGATGTCGGCCCCCACCGTGTTGAACACATCCTGTAACTTGTTAATCACGGGGATCAGCGCCTCCATAACGGCTGGGGCGGGGTGGGGGGGGAAGGTAAAGACCGGGAAAGGTGTCGGCGATGAATGGGCGCGACGGGCAACGGTTCCCGTCAGCCGCCCCCTCCGCCTGCCGCCATTGGCGCCAGCCCCCGCGCACGGTGCGGCCCCCAGCAGGCTGTGCGCCAGCGCCGGGCGTAACGCGACCGCAAGCGCCACCGGGCATCATGGGAGTTGTAGTGCAGGAGGAGGGGACTCCGGGGAGGGCGCGGTCTCGCTCTCAGGTGGCGGCGGCCGTTGGAGGCTGTCAACCACCGCCGGGTAATGCTAACGCGGGCCCCGCCCTGCCGGGGAGGCTGAGTTTCTGCTTGGCAAGTGCCCAAGGGCCGGAGGCGTTTGAAGATCAGACAGGGTTGTCGCTGTGGTCTTGTATTACAAGCTGTTTCCAGGGTTGCTGACAGCCAACATGGCTTCACCAAGGGCAAGTCATACCTGACAAAGTTGGTGGACTTGGGGGCACTGGTTGATGAGAAGCTGAACATGAGCCGGCAGTGTGCGCTTGCAGCCCAGAAAGCCAACTGTGTCCTGGGCTGCATCAAAAGAAGTGTGAACAGCAGGTCAAGGGAGGTGATTCTCCCCCTTTACTCCACTCTGGTGAGACCTGTGTCCAGCTCTGGAATCCTCAGCACAGGAAGGACATGGACCTGTTGGAGCAAGTCCAGGGAAGGACCATGAAGATGATGAGAGGGCTGGAGCACCTCCCCTCTGAAGACAGGCTGCCAGAGTTGGGCTTGTTCAGCCTGGAGAAGGCTCCAGGGAGACCTTATAGCAGCCTTCTTAAAGCCTTCTTAAAGGGGGCCTACAGGAGAGATGGGGAGGCACTCTTTATCAGGGAGTGTGGTGACAGGACAAGGGGTAATGGTTTTAAGCTGAAAGAGGGTAGATTTAGACTAGATATTAGGAAGAAATTTTTTCCTGTGAGGGTGGTGAGACACTGGAACAGGTTGCCCAGAGAAGCTGTGGATGCCCCATCCCTGGAGGTGTTCAAGGCCAGGCTGGATGAGGCTTTGAGCAACCTGGGCTAGTGGAGATTGTCTCTGCCCGTGGCAGGCGGGTTGGAACTAGATGATCTTTAAGGCACCTTCCAACACAAACCATTCTGTGATTCTGTGATTTATTCTGGTTTTTGGCACGATAAAGCTGATCCCCTCTTGGGATTGCCGGCAGTGGCATGGCCTGCAAGTTAATGCCCCACAGGCAGTCCGTGGGGGAGGCAGACCTCATTGCCACCCAGGGCAGCTGCCGGAGGTAGTTTTTAGCCAGCAGTTCGGAGCAGCAACATTTTTTTCAAGGCGGCATATTTTGAAAACTCTTGAAAAGCAGGAAACAACTAAATGTGTACCCCACTGCCCACACCACTGCTTCGCTAGGTGTGGTGTCGCTGCTGTCCAAATACCTCAGGGAAATGTGCTGAATGACAAATTGTTAGACTTTGTCAGCAACTGGTCTTACAAAGCCAATAAAATAGTAAAATAAACTTGCTGGGAATGGGGAGGAAGCATTATGGAGGTCTCTTCACGGGGAGAAAAGAACCGGAGGAGATCTAGTCCTACAAACTGCAGCAAAAAGAATGTTCTTCCACTTCTGTTCACATACCAAGAATTACAATGGACAGATTTAAAACTTCTGTATTTATTCTGTTCGCCTTTTTGTGGATTCTTTTTTTGCTGCAAGTCTCCAAGATAATCTCTTAATCTGAAATTTTCTAAAGTGGGTGCATAATAGTAGATTTGGATAAGGTGTTTGGATGAGGTGTTTGTCAAGGAAAGTGGGAAACTATGGGAGATATAATAATCAGCTGCACTATACAAAAAGACAGACTGAAACCAGAGCAAGACTTGTGATGTGAGATCACAACAAATAAGCTGTCTGATCTTTAAATGTGTTTCCCTTGAGTGCATTTTCTCAAAGATAAATTATGAATATGCTAGCACTGAACTGAATTCTGGTTTTGTCCTTTGTTGTATGCCAACACTGTAAAAATGCTTCTGAAAATTTCAGGTTCTGGGTGGCATTAGAATTTATATTCTTATTCTAAACAAATTAGTCTTTTCATGTCTTCATGTCTTGAAACCCTCAAATGTTAATGGAAAGAACATATAAAGGAAGTACATTCTTATCTATATATCTTTACAACAAAGTTTCTCATTCTTACCCAGGAAATTTCACACTTCTTGTCAGAAGATTAATATTTTGTGGTAAAAGCATAAAGATACTAAGCAAATTGACTACTCAAAGATTAGTGCGTTCAGCACAGAGAAAAACAGTTAACACGTAAATCTTAGTGAAGAAGGTCCTGAATAATGTTTCTTGTCATAGCCATCAGGCATGATTATGCAGTGGTTTCACCCATTAGCTTTCAGTGTGCTGGAGCCAATTGCTCTCAGAGATCATTAACAGCAGGATGCCATTTGGCATCTGTCTCTTCATCTTCCAGGGCAATAGAAACATTCCCTGCATTGTACACCTGACACAGCAAATACTGTTTCTAAAGGCTTTGCCATTCCCTGCCTCCTTGGAACCTTGACTCCTCTCCTTCCCTGAATCCCTAGAAGGAAAAGAAAACAAAGAAGGAAAAGAAAAAAGCATTCCTGTTGCACAGGAATAGAAGCTACTGGCACCTAAAGTATAGATAAAGTATAGATAGATAACACCAGCTTATTTCTCTATGTGAATCGCTTTTCTCCTACCACTTTGATTTTGCCATATAACCTCATGGACACTAACCGTGAAATGGAGCAGGTGCAACCTGGTTTATATTTTAATTTAGACCAGAAGTGGGACATCTTGGAAAGAATGCAGAACTGGAAAAGGGTCAGAGAGGGACAATGAGGATGATAAAAGGTGTAGAACAGCTTCAATATTAAGACCAACTAAGTAAGCTAAGAGTCTTCACTCTACAAAAGAAATGGCGAGGGGTAGGGAGGATTGGAGGTCTGTGTAATCATTAGCAGCCTGGAGTTGGTCCAAGACCCTCAGTTTTGTTTACCCTCCTTTCCAATACAGGTATTTTGTGAGCATCTAATGAAACTAGAAGGAGTCAGGTCAGAACAAATCAAAGGCAGTAGCCCTTCATGGCTGGGTTGTTGAGCTCCTTGCCCAAGGTTGTTGTAGCCAGTAAAAGTTTAAATGGATTCAGATGGTGTTTGGACAAGTTTAAGAAAGAGAAATGTATTGAGTGTAAATAAATAGCTATATAGGAATCAAATCTAGCTTTGGATGTTTCTGAGCTGACAATGGTTGCAAGCTATCATGCAGAAACACTGTTTGCACTTGCCCTTTAGTCTGTCCCAGTATGGCTGTTATTAGAATTTTAACCGTATAATATTTCAAGAAGCACACAGAGAAAATATCAGTTGCTGAATCTAATTGAGACAACCTAGCCCGCACAGCAGAGATGTCAAAAAGCCTATCAAGGGCAGGATACCGAAATGGAGAAACACAGCTCAGATGGAGGAAGTGAATTAATGAAGGAAAGCAGGAAGAAAGGATTAAAGAAGATACAAAACGAGGAAACATCAGAACACAAATTCTAAGACATTGTACATTTCTGGCTAAAAAGTGGGAGCCGGAAATGCCTCTGCTATGAAGTGTCACGGCCTGCACCAACTCACAAAATCCAGCACTTACCTCAGCCCAGTTGAGCACTGTGCCAAAGCAATAAACATTTTAACAAGCAATGACCATCTGTAGCTTTAACTGTAACTTTCCATGGCAGACTTACATTGTACTGAGCAAGAAACTCAAAGATCTGATGAAATGCAGCAGTAGTCAGACTGGATATTACTAAAAGTTAATTGACATGAGGAAACAGAAACTGCCACACTGAATCTGACCTCATATCAATCTACCTCATAATCTCATCTCTAGGACCATCCAGCATCAGCCCTCTGGGGAAAATCTAAAAATGCAGTAATTAGATCTTCTGATTCCAAAACTGTGTATTAAATAATTTGGATATTGCTGTAAGATCTGAAGTAGACAGTTCAATTAGAAACTAGATTGCTTTATTTACTGCATAATAGGGTTTTTTTTGTCTCATCACACTAAATTCTTGGCTCCAATAACATCCTGTGACAGTAAATTTCATGATCTAATTATGCACAGTGCAAAAAATCAATTTGGTGTCAGTTTTAAATTGTTCATCTTCTAATTTCATTGTGAACCTTCTTACTTGTATGTTTGAAGTCAGGAGAACAAAATTTCCAGTCTTTCATCTCCATGATATTAATTTCTTTGGAGTTTTGCATCATCATCTGCTTCCATTTTTGCTCACACAGGTGACATACTGACAGTAGTGGACAAGTCATTTGCCATGTAATTAATTTATGCCAGACAAGGAGACCACAAAGTAGCACCTCAGTAAAGCATATTTCCTTGCTATAGTATTTGTCTAGAGAAAGAAATATGTGATTACCATACTGAAAATTATCAAGCATGTAACATAGCATTTGTGCTGCATGCAGTCATACTACTTTGTACTGCATGAACAGTATTAGCAAAATACATCTGTAAATCATTCCTTGGTAATATCACCTTTTGGAACCATGCAGTACAGCAATCTCATTGGTCTGGCAGAGCCTGATTTTTATGTGAAGCCAAATTGAATGGTGGTTTTGTATTCTCCAGAGTAACCTCATCACAGATGTAACTATAACACTTCCTCATAGCATTTCTACCAGACATCTGCACAGCGAATACCATTAGAAGCCGAGATAAATAAATTCTTGAAATCCCTTGATGGAATGACCCTTCATTTGAATATTCTACACAGATTTTCCAAGCTGACAGATTCTCTTTTTTTCCAGAAGAAACAGAAATCAGAGGTTTCAAATCCATAGTCTGGGGGTCCTGCTGCATTGGCAAAGCAAGCTCTTCTGCACACTTCAGCTGTCTATGAGAAGGTCACAGTGCTGATAGAAACCTTCAAGTTATGTGTTACCTGCGCTGAGACCCAGCCTCTGACAAAACAAAATAATCCCAAGGCAGGGATACAACTTTGCTTGACAAAATGTCAAACTACACAACTGAGAGTTCCTTATATTCTCTAATTCTATCCACAGAGAAGCTATTTATCTAAATTCACTTAATATTTGGAGTGTCACACAACCTCTTGTAAAACGTGCTTGCAGAACTGAAAGCAAATTTTAGGTTAAGGAAGGGGCAGTGCACAGAGCGTAAGAGCCACAGGACAAACACAGCAGTCAAAGTTTGTTGAGCAGTAATAAAGCCGCAGCACCCTGATAAAGTGTCTGTAAGACACCAACTGGGGTGGTCAGACTTTTTGGAACAGCAAACACAATAGTAACAGTTGCTTCAATGAATGATTTTCACCACTCCAGTGACAACAGGACAGTTCGACGTCTCTCAGCTGAGCAGTTCATTTCCTCTCCAGGGGAGGTGTGTTACTGAATTTCTCTGCTGAGCATTGATTGGTGACCTGAAGTGCAAGTACACGGTACTAAGTTGGTAACCGATTAACTTCTAAACAACAGATTTCTGCTTTCCTCATGCATTTTGATGGTTCACCAACAATCAACCTCAACATCCGTTACAGGATTTCATTAGATGAATGATGGATATTCTAAATAAGCTATTTCTCACTCTCATTATGCAGTCTAGTGTAGAAAATTTGCAAGTTTTTCCTTGGTATTTCCCCACATTGTTGTACAAGCTTTAATTACATCTTTTTGGCAGAAGTCTTTTGCTTCTTTTCTGCATCATGTGCTGCTGAACAGAGGAATCAACAGGTGGTGGTGTGAAACCCAAAGATTTCTTCCCTAGAATTTTTGTCAACTTAAGTCAAGCAATCTCATGGATCACATATTGCTTGACAGAGCTTGAAAAGTTATTTTAAATGTGGAAACACCCACCAGAGAAATTTCTTATGGAGTCTGTCAGGTGTATTCTTAAAGCAATGCCAGCCAGTAACAACAAATTTGAAAGAAAATATTAAATAATTGCTGCCTGCATAAGGAATAGTTTGTAGTTCAATTTTAAGGTGAAGACTATTTACTTTAAAGGACCAAGGTTTGGGGAATAAAGGCAATAACCTCCTTTCTCCTACCAAGAAAGAAACTTTTCATTGGAAGACAAAATGCACACTTAGTTAGCATTCAGCTGAGGCAATATAACTGGAAAGGAAAAGAAAAAACTTTTTCCTAACCAAGGAGGTAGGAAGCATCAAACAGCAAGCTTCCTGGTATTCAGGAGGAATTGAGCTTGTACCTTCTGTTTCTGGATCCAATATTTTAAATAAGGCTATCATCTCCTGCGGTCTTTTTAAGATAAAATAGTATGCCAAGAGGAGCGGGGTTTTTTGGTTTTATAATACATGCTTTCTTGTGCATGCTGCTTTTTATATTATGATTGTCATAATTTCAAGTTTAAATTGGAAATATAACAATCTAGCGCATATGATTCACATCACAGCCTGCATATAAGACTAATGGATACTTCAAGTGCATTTTTCTTTAGTTTTTTAGTTCAGGTCAGGGCTGCAATCCTGGAGCGGACACCTGATGTCTTACCCACCATGCTTTGCTTAGCATCATAGAGTTGTCTTGGAGTGCATGTACATGAGTCTTTTCATGTGAAACAGAACTACAAGATGCACTTCAGCCACTAAAGAGCATTCAGTTAATAAGAACAGCTTAGTGCTAGTCTGCAATCAAATTCCAAAATACAACATAGGTAAGGTAGGTCTTCTGCAAATACTGTGTCCTAAAGCCTTAAGCTAAAAGGTTTTGATTCCCTTTAGCAAGCCAAGAAACAGTAAGGCAGAACAGGCAAAGCAGGTACTTCTACATAGCTAGGCAATAGGTCTAAACAGAATTATGGTGGAAATCTTATCTTCTTCCATCATGGGGTCATTTGTCTAATTATACCCTGTGGGAAGGCTCCTCCATTCACTAGCAGAGTCCAAACCCATTTCCGTGAAGCAGGGACCCTTACCTAGAGCTTGGAAGAATGAGTTTGGCATACTAAAACATACTCAAAAGAGAGCACAAACACCCAGCCTCTCTTTAGAACACAAGCTCATGAAGTCAGAGATACAGGTTCAGTGTCCGCTGGACCCAAGAGAGAGTTCATTTCCATATGTTCCCCACACAGGAGTGCTCTGTGCCTGGCTCTGAGACAGCAGCAGGAAGGGGCAGAAGAGAACATGAGGCTATGAGAGGCCAAAGAAAGGAGAGAGAGTTTTCCTGGATTCTGCTCCAAAGACGATTTCTGTTTCTGGAACCATTAGCTATTTTAATATTACAAATGCATAAAACAAATCTAGGCACCTCTGGTATCTTTAAGTTAAGCAGGGTGGTAATCAGGAAAGCTAATGTGAATAAGTTTTGGGATCTAGAAATCCATCTGCAGCCCACTAAGTCTTACCCTAGATTCTTAGCTAAGGCTCTATCGCATAAGGAAATGCTTTTGACAGCAGAGATTTCCTTCATTTAGCAAACAAAAATATATTGAGATTTGGTAGTTAAAGTTCTTAATGAATTCTCCTGATAAGATCCTGGTGGTTGGAGGCTATGATGTAAGTTCTGACTAGTGATAAGAATCATTAAAAAAAAAAAAAAAAGAAAAAAAAAAACAAACCCTACAGTGAGTGTAGCTAACAACTGGAAAACTTACCTGGGTATGTGGTGGATTCTTCAAGACTTTAAATCACTGAAAGCAATTTGAAAAATATACTGCAACACAAAGAACTTCAACAGTTTGAGATAGAGAGCAGGTGGTACATCCTGCTCACAACACCAGAACATAATGTTTTTGAGACAGAAACAAGCAACGCATACATGGGGTAGACATCAAGCAAATAAACTCAGCTGCGTGTATCCTGATTTACCACATGAACTGGGTCTGATGAGGCTTAATATTGTCATAGCTGCCTAGTGCATAGGGCCAAGGAGGCAGAGTGAGAGGCTCCAGGACAAAACAGTCACAATTGTAAAGGTCCCTCCTATTGTCATTAGAGACACCACAGGACCCTCACCCTCTAGAGCAATTTCCTTAAACTAAACAGGCACAAAGTATTCTGGTTACCAAAGGTGGGCATGCCATTTCTCTCATCCTATGACAAGAACAGTTCTGTGGCAATAAGACAGTATGAGTCAGGTTCTCAGGGAGAGCCAGAGGAGATGATGCCTACCATGTACTTACCAGCCCTGAACTTGGTGGGCTCCTGGACAATTTGCTACTAAGCAGAAGTATCAGTGCTTATTAAACCTGATGATATAAAGGAATTAAGTAGGAGCTGTGATTATGGATTTCCTGTAGTGTGGACTTTATAATTGTGTTTTCTTATTAAAGCACATTTCAGGGTAAACTCCGTCATTTTCTGTCTCCATGTACAAGGCACTGCATTCTGTTTAATGAGGAAAATAATGTATTTGGAACAGACTTAATCACAGGGGAAAAAATAATCAGAAAAAATAGTGAAAAAATATGTAAATCGAGGTTAATCAGTACTTATTTCAAATACTAATTTATTTACTGTGTTTGCAAAGAGAAGAAAAAGTAGAAACTGAACAAAATTCTTGTACGCAACTCCTTCCAAGCAGGAACTAACAAGTAATATAGTAAATTTTCCTCTTTATGTTTTGGTGGAAGTCTTTTCTGCAACATTGTGCCCACCTGCAGAACACCAAGAATTAATAAGATACAATCAAAACAGGCTTTCTGTGTACAGATGATGGAAACTGGAGGCAACTGCAAATGATTCTGTTTAAGGACACTTAGAAAAGGAGTAGCTGCAGTTTAAGTGGCACTTCCATAAACTGAATTTGTGCTTAGCAGATGTACTTAAAGAATCAAAGTTGCCTATGCTTCGGATCATGATCCAGCTAATTACCTATCGTTTTTGCTTTGCAGCACCACTTTAATTCAGTGCACAATAAATTATGCTTAGTAGCTGCTCAATGTTTTGTTTCATCCTTTTGTTCAGTGCAGTGTTTGAGTAACAGGAAGAAAGTCGCGGGGCTACACTGAGCACATTCTTTTCTTTCTGCACTTTTCTATGGGAGTGGTAAAGTAGAAACCCAAGAAGTACTCATAACATCCTGATCACATGAGAGAACATTATTATTCCCATTATAGAAATATGGATCTAAACTGTAAAGGATTACAGAGACCTCCTATCTTCCCAACCTAAGGTGTCATAGCATGACACACCCTTTACGTGTTCAGAATATACTTTCCATCAACCTAGTATTGTGAGTAGCCAAGCACTGCAGCAAATTAGATACCAGCGTTCCAAAACAGATAGGTCCTTACCGTCACACACACAACTGGAAATGTGGTTAAAAGATTTCATCAGCAAAGTAAACAGTAGGTGGATCAAAAAAAAAAAGTCAACCAGCAATACTTATTTAACGATGCTTTTATTTTACAGGATACAAATTTCTTTTCTTTTTAAGTACTCAACAGGAATTAAAGTGCTTAATTTTTACAATTCTCCACCCACCTTATGGCCAAATATACATATATTACAGAAAATATATACATTATCTGCAGATTTTTTTACATTCACATCTCTCGACCATAAAAATGACCACTTACATTTGCACAACTCACAACAGCATTTATGTTTCACCTTTTAAATATTTTTTACTTTATTGCAAAACCAGAAAAAAATTACACCTCTTCCAAATATTAATGTTTTGCAATTAAAAACAGAAATGTTTCTATAATGAAGGGGAATTGACATGTATAGCCTATAATTCTGATGTCAAACATTACAGCTGATCCAGCTCCCACTAAAATTAATTTATTAATCTGCCTCAAGGGCTGCA
>VZTO01025604.1:0-26405 GCA_013400615.1 Syrrhaptes paradoxus
GGGACAGCCCACGGTGCGGGTCACAGAGGAGCCTGATGGAGGTGTGAGTCTGAAGATGTGGCAGTGCCGTGGCTGCTGTCCCCAAAAGAAAATTGGAAGCTGCAGAATGAAGGCAGGAGTTACTACGAGGGGAACACAGGATCAGCCCTAACCATTGTCAACTCCGCCTTCCACCAGCATAAACTCCTCCTGTAACTCCTTGAGTTTGATGCTTTCCTTTTTATTGGAAAATGCCTGCACCATGGAGGAGACGAACAGCAAATAAAACCTGCGAAGCAGACTTGTGACAAGCCAGGGTCAGTGAAAAATGCCTCAAATTGCTTGGAAATTACCGCATTATCCTGCCGCTAAAAAGCCATTCAAACTCCAGAAAACTCTGGTCCTCCAAGGAAGGAACAGGAGCAATGCCAGGAGTCTTAAGGAGCCATTTGCACATCATAAATTATGAAGAGCAAACGATTCACCAGCACTTACAGACCACAGCAGACCTACGCTGTTTGCCAAATCCATGGACATAATAAACTCATTCTCAAACCACGTCAAAACTCATCCTTAAGGAAAATATGAGTAATCGTAAATTACAGCAACTCTCTAAGAACAATTATATATCTTCCCAGAGAAAACCCAGGTTGAACTTGCTAGTCTTCACCTCTGTGGTCAAAAAACCTACAGCAAGATTCGTTTTCGTTGGTTTGTTCGTGTTCTCTTCAAAGATTATACCTGAATGGCAAGCCCTCTCACTGCTCAACGCATCGTTCCTCTTAACGAAGTATCTGGATAAATACTCGCAACCTGCTGATGAGAAGAGCTGTGGAAGTACAAAGCACGGCGAGCGGGAGCTGCTGTTTCTGTGCCCTGTGAAACCCGCGTGTTCATTAGCACCCAGCCCATCAGCAGAGAACAAGAGGAGCTCGCTCAGCTCTCTCTCACCAGCCATCTGCAACTAAAAATAACATTTTGGGGGCTTTGATGGTCGCTCTGAACTAATAATTGCCCAGAATTGTTATTTCCATTTCTCTCTACCCCTTCCAAAAAATTTTGTTCTCAAGCCTTCCCTAACATAAGCCTAATTTAATGAGGCACCTGTTCCACAGAAAATCCTGCACCCTATGCAATCATACAAAGAGGGTTTGCAACCGGATTGAAATAACCCCAAAATATTATTGTTAGGCTGCATTTGATCTCTATTTTTTCTTAAATTTAAGTGGCTTCTCCCTGTTGTGTTGTTTTTTTCTTTTTTTCTTCCATATTCCCAAATCCTTCAGATGTCACATCACAGCGCTCGTCAGCTGGGAAGCACCACAGAAAGTGCAGCTCACGTACGAATAAACTCTCTACGAGGAGCAAAAATCAGTCACAAGAGCTGGAAACTGCATGTACTAAGCATCAGGCTTTGCATTTCTTCCTCTTCCTTTTCATCCCTTTTGTCATCTGTGTGATTTATCTCCCAGTCTGCATTTTGTGTAGCTTTATGGCATAACAAATCCAGGCTCAAACTATTTGTTTTTTGACTTCAGAGAAACACAGAGCACAGTAAAAGACCAGTACATCATTTCGACCATCCACCTGCCAATAGAAGATTATTTTTCACAGTGCATATTTTAATGCTTCCTCCCATCTGACTATCCAATGTCCTAAGAGACGTGATTCATACCGTCACACCCTCTGCACTATGATGAAACGCTGCCAAATACTTCCCAAATTTATATTTATTTTTCATACTGGCACACTTCATTGCAAACTTACATCTAATTTGTTTCTTCTATTGCCCTCTTGGTCTATTATTTCAGTGCCAGCTGTGCATTTCCAGCTACCTCCCCTAAGCCATATATACACCTGCTTTCCTATTTTCAAGGCGAAGGCTTTTTGTTAGCTTTTTGCCCATGCTTCTTATTTCTCTCTTCTTTTTTTTTGTCTGCAAATCTTCTCAAACTGAAATCATTAATTTGCACACTCACTCCATCTCCCAGCTCATTAATGAAGAGGTTAAAGAAAACCGCACCTAACACCTTTCCCAGAAAACCCCATTAGGTGCCTCTCCTGGCTGCAACACTGGGCTATCCATCATCCAGCTTCTGTTGCGCAGTCTCTTGGCCGTGCTTCACATCTCAAGCCTCGCTAAACTGATTTGTCAAATAGATTTCTCGAAATGCGATATCAAATGCTTTGGAAAAATCCAAATTTATGACATTAATTGCATTATCTGCTGCCAAAAGAGGCGGTGATTCTGTTTTAAACCACAGGGCGCTTTCTTAGTGGGATTTACTCTTTAGAAACTTGAATTCTTTATTGCACTTACTTTCATTAGCCTTCTAACACCGCTGATTTTAGCTCCATTTATTTTACTGACGATAGAAGATATTTTTCAAATGAAACTCCCAGAATCACTTTACATACTGTTTTCAAACTGATAGTCTATTAGCTTTTCACCAGGTAACCCAGGATTCCTCCAATTTCATAAGCTCCACTTTGCTATAATTTGCCCGTTTTGTTTACACAGCGACTGCTAATTACATCCCTGCAGGTGATGACCGACAGAAGTGTGTTTCTCTTTAAAGTTTTGTTCCAAATTGGAGAAAAGGATTTACTTTTACATGAAAGAAAGGAAAAAATAAGAGGAAAAAAAAGAGCAAGCGCAGTCCGTCAAGGGCGTAGGGCTGCTGTAGGCACCGGTCCTGCCAGCCCCAGTACCCAGCCAAGGGTGTTGCCCTACACTCTTCAGCTGAAAATCCCACTTAATGCCAATTTAGACATATTGTCACATTTTTAGCACCCCCCTAGACTCTCACAGATTACTTTAGACTTGGCTTGCCCCAGCTATTGCTTCAGTAGGTGTAGCATTGCACCTCTAAATGTCAGACCAGCCCATGGGCTCTCCCACTGCCACTCCGCTGCAGAGTCACCAGTCAACAGCCTGGGCCCTGTGACTCCACAGCATCTCGCCTTCCTGAGCTTCAAAGGCTCTCCCCATGCTCCTCCCCATCCATCATCACTTACATCCACATTTATTGCCTCCAGCCTTCCTAGTATATTCTGGGATGCCAGAGGTAGCATCCATAAAACCCCTTCACAACTACTGGGCAAAATATTGCCCCGACAAACCCAACTGACTATTGATACCAATTCCCTGGAGCCAGAAACTAATCTTTCTCTTTGTTACAGAAATGCTTAAAAATTACTTCAGCACCTTAGCCATTTGAATTATTATTTAAATAGACCCTTCCCTTCATTTATTATAGGCCTGCTCTCCTTCTTGAACTTCCTTCTCCTTTATAGATTATTTCTAAGGGAGTTTCTTTTTCTTCTTTTTGCTGACACTAACTTCAGCTTATCTTTGTCATTTCCCATTGAACTCAGCTCTGTATTCCTCTTTCACTACTTTGGCTCTTTCAACACACACTTTCAGCCTCAGTCTCTGAGAAGTCCCTCTTTAAGGCACAGCAATCACCGATTGTTCCACATATCCCTTCCAGCCATCCCAATTTACCTCCTGAAACTTTCTTAATTCTTCAAAATATGGATTCCTCAAACCTTTGTATTGCAGCTTGCTCTGAAGCTAATATATTGCTTCTTTTATCTCTGGTTTTCATTTTCGTCTCCATTGTGCGAGTGTGTTTGTGGTTGAGCAAACCCATCTCGTACAATTTCCCAGCTCTGTCTACAAAGGCGCTGAACTTGATAGAGACACAGAGCAGTCCGCGGTCGTTATTAACCCATTAGCTTACAACCGATCCACCTTCGGTGGAGTCCTGCCTGGCTGGTCCACCCGCTTTCAGATGGATAAATGGGATGCAGCGTACGGCACACCTTGCTCTTTTTCACGCAGCGTGGAAAGCCCCAGCAAACTAGTTAAGAGCCTGTAGTGGAATTAAATGTAAATATATTTAACACAGTTTAAAAAGAACAGAGTGAGAATGTGCAGATGCAGGTAAAGCAGGAGCGCCAAGGCCAGAATTACAGAAGCACCCAGCCAAGGCATCAAGAATTTGTACTAACGGTTTTCCTAAGCAGCATATAAAATTATAGATTTTCTTTTATTTTTAGTAGCAATTTTTGTTTGGATTAAACCAGCGTGTAGTTTTACATCTTCTCTAATGTACAAGGAAGAAAATGAGCAAAGACGACGCTGCAGAATGAAAGGACAGTCATGTACATCGGGACAGCTAATGACTAGCACATACTTTAGGGATATGGAAGCTGTGAAGAGATGACATTATTTTCTGAGGATAATACATGATGGTCATTTAAAGACACACATTCTCTGGCTGGTTACAGTCTTGTTAGCTGTCATTCTGACAGCAGGGAAATAATTCCTGTATTCTTTTGGCGAGCAGCTTAGATTTCCATTTGGGGACCTCACGCAAACACCGACATGGGTTTGAATAAACTCACAGCCTCTCTTCTGCCCGTTCTCTGCCGTGCATTGCATCCATCCGAAAGGCCTGTTCTTCATCTCCTCCCCTCCTTGCTCAAAGGACTCAATTCCACCTTCTCAATGCTGCTTTAATATCTAGAATATCTGCTTGAGCGGGGTCGCCCATCTCTGTGATGATGCGCTAATGGAGACTATGAACTTCACACGAATTTGCAGACACTGTTTTTGATTCCACAAACACTCCAACACAGGCAGTTTAACCAATATCGATTTTTTGCTTAGAAAGGGCAAGGTACACCCCTCCGAGTCCAATGGGCGCCATCCTTCCCTCCAGCAATCGCAGCTGCTAATTAGCATTTACACCCTCTGAGGTACCGAGGATGCGATCAATGCAGCGTTCCTCCCGCCAGCGCCTCGCCTGAGCAAACCTGGGCTTTATCGCAGCGGTTACCCTCGATTGCAGCCGGGAACAGCTCAGCCCAGCTCAGCAGGTGAGAACCAAGGTTCCACACAGACCTTCTCCCAAGCCATAACCTGGTCCAGGACCCGCAGGTATTTTGGCAGAAGATAACAATTTGCCAGGGATGCTGTGATGGGTACTGCTGGATTAACCATTTTCACCTGTCTCACAGCTAAATGTAAGGGCTAAGCTGTGAAGAAAAGTCATACCCATGCTAAATTTTGGGTGCAGATGCTGGGTGCAGCTGAGTTCCTTCCAGGGACCAGGAGCTACAGCTATTTCACAGCCCTGGGGGAGCAGAGGCTACCTGGCAGTTTGGGTTTAAGCTACAAGGCTGGTGTGCTTTCAACTCTCCTCACAGTGACTTTTTGGACAACAGAGAAACAACCTGAACAGTTCAGAAAAATCAGTATTCTTACGAGCGAGCTGTTCTCCTCCCAGTCTGTAAATCTTTACATCAACACACCTGGGCCACTGGACCCTCCAACCTTGTGTCCTGGACTCCTGATGGGTTCTCAGGGTGGGCTACTTCCCAGCTAAGAACTGAATTCCTGACAATATCCAACAGAAAGAGGATTTAGCCAGAACACAAATAACCTTTTACCCTTAATTTGTTCTTTAATTTTACACTCCTCCTGAGCTCACCTGAAGTCCCTCAGTAAATGATAAAGTTGCAGTGCCACAAGGGATCGGCATGTTTCCTGCCCCACCAACGGCAGCGAGCACACTGAAGAATCTCATTTGTTTCCAGCAATCACTCTGAACAGAGATTTTATCCTTCCCTTCTCTCCTAACCCCTCCCAACACAACCCAATGGAAGTGGTTTTCTCCCTCTAAATTTGACATTATTTAACAACGTTGTTTCTTGTAAAAATCTGTTGACATCATACAGAGCTCTTGTCCATCAACCATTTCCATTTGGTTTTAGAGCTTTCTAGCCTCTTCTTAAGAATTCACTACAGAAAACTATGAAGCACAAATAAGTTTTTTCAGCAAATTCCTTTTCAGGCACCATTAAAAATAAGAGGAACATCCAAGAATCATTAATTCTTTCAGCTCACCATCTATGCCTCGGAAGGTTTCTCATATTATTCTGCCCATCCCTTTTACAACAGGAGGCTGATAATATCTCTGAAAGGAGCATTTCATACTTCTAAATATGCAAAACATTGTTTTAAGAGTCTGGCTCCTTCTGAAGGACAGAAGAGAAATAATCACACCTGTGACGACTCATTAATTTACGTAGTTTTGTGGGGTGTTCAGATGATACAGTGATGAGTTCATTCAGGTGTGCCTATTAAAGCAAATTAAGAGAAAATTTGTATTTAATTATCTTAGGAATAGGTACTTCTATTTATACCTTCTCTCCTTTATTTTTATTCTGTAATTGCTCAAACACATCCATGAAAAGAAGATGCTGCCTAACAAAGCACCAAAACCAAGAGGTTAAAAGCAGATTAAAAAAAGCAAGGAGAGAAATTGCTCTTTCTTGCAGTAGTTGTCTACTGGGTAATAAACACTGCAGAATTTATGCCATTTTAGAAAAAAATACTGCAGAAAACAAAATATTGCAGGTTTAAGTATCTTAATTATGGAAATTTCATATTCAATGAACTCTTGCCAAAATAAACTGTGCACATTATCTAAAAAGCAAATGTTAATTAAAACTGTATCTTGATAGCCTTCCTGGCTCACGAGGCATCCTGAACGTGTGAGATTAAACAAGGTGCTGCAGCTGCAATCAGTCCTCCAGCAGCAGGTTTCACTTCATTTTTTTGATGTATGTAGGACCACAAGAAGTCAACATGCATTGATGGCCCTGAGCAGCACCTCACTTTTTTGTCTCTAACATTTTGAATCTACAGCACATATTTCACGAACTCTATTACAGCTGAGAATAGTTTCATGCAAAACCCTACAATAAACAAAAGACTAAGTTCCAAACATTAATTAGCTGCTTACCAGAAAGATATCCACTTATCACTGTACCCAGTGCACACAATAATTAAAGCCATAAAGAAAAGAGGACGCATTAATATTCCTGCACTCGGTAGGCTCTGAGGAGGGATCGCTACGTGTTACCGAACAGGCCAGCAAGTTCTTACCCAGCTTCAGATGGGAACCTAAGTCACTTATCTTCTCTGCATCCATTTTTTATGAATTAAAGAATAATATAATACATGTGGAAGAGGGATGGTCCACTGCCTAGGCTCTCACCCAAGAATTTGGGGGAGAGGTTCAATGTTGTGTTCTGCACACAGCTCTGTAGGTTTGTCTCTTCAAAAGCAGATGGAATGGATGATGCACAAAAGTACAAGTAAAGCATTGTTCTAACAACAGAATCCTGCAGCAATAAAAACGCAGGTACGTGGGCTTACTGAGGTACATAAAAATGCATCCTGGAATGCTGAAATGCCTTTAGAGCCTGAGGTAAAGCCTGACGTGAGCGGTGACCCACCCACAGGATCCCTGGGGTTGGGTCTATTCCTCTTTATAAGCTGTAGATGAAATCTGGCCAGCCGTACTCCTACCGTGTGTGTCTTGGTCAAGTGAGGCAGCCAGTTATGGGCTGAATCCACCTCCTTCCTCCCCAAAAAGAGAGATGTACTTCCTCCAACTATTTTTGGAGAAGGAGGGCAGTCAAGACCTCGAGGAACTCAGGTATACACGAAGGCTAGACTATCGCCTACAGTCAGTAACCAGCAAGATATTAAAAGTCTGTTAAAACACATTTACCAAAACAAGGCTCCTTTACACCCTCCTGAACAAGCTGAAGGCAAACCCAGGGCACCATGAATGTTAACATATTCCCACTGGTAAAAGCTGAATTTATTTTCTCAGCATAAGGTAGTACATATATTAGTAGGAGTATCATCATCAAGCTGTGGCCAAATCATCCCCACCCATAAGGCTCAGAGCATCCTTGATACCATCTCAGTTCTGTCTGATTCGTACAAAGCCTCCTGTTAAATACACACAAACATACATAAGCTCAAATGCTTCGCAGCCAACTTCTCCATCAGTTGATTCTGGAAAGAAGCTGCTGAAGTTCACGTGCAATTGCAGACTTTGGGAGTTGGCTCTGGAGGTGATGACACACATCAGCTGCAGCCCTTCGCACCTGGCCAGGTTCTTTGCTCTGGGGTACACCGTTTTTCTTCTAACGTGAATTAAAGCAGACTGTGTACAACAAACCGAATATTTCAGTACTAGGGTTATTCAAAGGTCAGGCCAGAGACTTTGTATGTTCAATTTCCCGCAGTCGGTAGCAAGCTTGTCAGTATTTAGACTCCTAAGCAGGTATCTTCAGAGATCTTTTTCCACGTGGATTTGCACAAAGAATACTAATAAACTGCAGAAGGGGTCTAATCATGTTTTACAGCGATTTCCAAATGGTGCTTTTCCCACGGCAGATGAAAAGTCTTTAAAGCGACCTCTGAAAATCATGCCATGAAGTGAAAATCTCTCCAGGTCCATTTATCTGGGTGTATCAGCCAACACTGGCTGAGCAGCTTAGGAAACACTCAGCAAAGCCAACAAGTTATGCACCAGGGAACCCCGAGTGATTCTCCAAATTGCTTAACTCGATCTTCAGGCATCTAAACACCTTTGAAACTCCAGTCTGGGGTGTCTTTAATGCTCAAAAACACCTTACTGAGACACAAAAAGGCTTTTATTTCTGCTTTACAGAAGTACCTCAGTCCAAATCTCAGCGAAAGCTGTAGTTTAACGGATTCAAACAGAGCTGTCCCATGTCCTGGGGAAGTTTTCTAACCACTGGCCTCCCCATGCAGCTGGTCCAGAGCCTTTCTCAAGGATTGTGTTTAAATATCAGCCCTGCAGCCCTCTGTGGGCACGTCAGCTTGTAAGAGAAATACTGAGCTCAGAGCTTGAACTCCTGCCTCCCATACGCCAGTGGATCGCGGAGCCACTACATCACAAAGCCGACCCTATTTTATTTGATCTTAAGATGTTCCTAAATCTTGCCTCATTCCGTGGTCAAGGGATAGAATTTAGTCACTGGTAAGCTATTCAGATTTCATACTTTAGGAGATCAAAGTATGAATTATGTTTTTCAATTTTCTCCACTTAAGCTTATTAAATGAAATATTTTAAAGAGCATTATTCCCTGAAGTTACTGGATACAAAAAAAAATCTGCAAAAAACCTTTCTCACTTTTGGCTTTGGGTCAACACTGAACACAGACACAATATGTTTCTTTAAGGACGTGTCACAGAATTATACATCCATCACTTCAACTCGGAATGGCTAAAACATCACCTGAGACAAAGGGACCCTCACAGCACATTTTGTTACGGGATGCTGGAGGGAAAATACATCTGAATGCAGGATTTACATTCCACTTTTTTTTTTTCCCCCACAAGCTATCCTTTCTCACAGTAGTAAATGGTTGTAAACTGCAAAAGCATGATGACATCCTGCCTCTACAAGAACTTTTAGGTTTCTTTCAGTGACAGTGCTGCACCAGTGCTGTGTCCTGCCAGACCTGCTCCAAGTCCCCAGGTCCCCACCCCTGTGATGCCAAGAGTCTATTTGCAAATCCCACAGCACTGAGGATGTGCTCCTGAAGGCAGCTGAAAACAAGCCGTATCATTCCCATTAGACTAAAAAGCACCAATATCTTGTGAAGTTGCAGCAATATTGTTGGTGGATTTAAACAACCAACATAAAAGCTTGCAGCGTGAGGAGGGCTGGCACGGCTGCGTATATCACTCTTTATTACGCTGCTGATAGGAATTTATATCTGTATGTGGAGCGCAAGCCTCCCAGACCCACAGCAGCAACACAATACCTGAAAAGCACAGGACAGTGTGTGTTTCAGAGAGGAGCCAGACATGAAGCTTGGTTTTGTTCCTGGGAAAACCACGTGGCCAGGGACAGTGCACTGGGATGGGACTGGAAAGACCAGGATCTAACTGCTGTCAGTGAGCTCGGACCTGCATAACATCATCCCCTTCTCTCTTTTCTCCTTCCCATCTTTGTCCATCTTCCCTGCTCGGACGGACAGCTCTGGGGACAGGCTGGTGTATTACTGATCTGCTGTGGTTGTGGAGCAATCCGCACAGCCAGGTCCCATCTTCAGATGGACCCTGCAGGCACCTCCATGACGAGGACGGACACTTGCAATTACACAATTAATTCACACAAAACACTAGCACGGGTTGCTGGTGTGGCCACATAGCCACCTGGACCCCTAACTGGCTATCTCAGTGTATGAAGGGTTATTGAAATTTGGGGTTTAGACACATTTTCCTTCACACAGAGGGCTCAACAAGCCAGGTACTTGCTACTATAGGTTTTAAAAAAAAAGTCCTGCAAGTGCCTAAGGCTCTGCAGTAAAGAAAGGAAAGAAAATGAGAAGCAAGAAGATCAAGATCCTTGATTTGGTTGGGAAAAAAAGTGTTTGCTGTTGTTGAAGTACAGTGGATTTATCCAGACCCGTTCCCCACACTCTCGGAGGACTGGCCGCAAGCCCAGCCTCTCTCATTTCCCCACCAACCAGCGTTGCTCTGCCAGCGCCGGGCTGGCTGTCAGGCCGTTAGCAGAGAAGGGCATTTTTCGTGGCTCCATCACAACTGAGCTACTTTGGCTTCTGGAAGATATGGACCGGCTCTGCAGTACGTAACAGCAATGCGTGGAAAGCTAACACAACAGTCCAGGTCTCAAAAGGCACCCCCGAGCTGAAGCTCATCCAGAAGCCTCCCTGGATGGTACCTTCACGCTGCTGCTCTCAGGACCATACCCATCACATCCTAATGAATGTCCTGCTTGAAGAAAGCAGAGGAGACTAGTACTTATTCGCTGAAGAGCCTAGTCCTCTTCCCAAATGTCACACACACACACAAAGCCCCTTCTCAAACTCTCCTTTTTCCCCAGCGCATCCCACACACCTGAGGCCAGTGGCTGAAGGAAGAGTCCGGACGGCTCCAGGATGCAGCCAATGTTTGGAAATGTGGATTTCTACCTTCCCTCTGCCGCGTTTATCCCAGGCAGCATTACGAAGGCTCAGGTTATCCACACTGCGCTGAGCAAACGGCACACAGCTCATTTATCCGGAGGGGCTTTGTTCAGCTAGGCTGCACGCTCCCCGCTCCAACACGATGTTTAACTCCTCCAAGATACACTACTACACATTCGGATACCAATCATACAAGCCATCATTTTAGATGCCTAAGAAAGTAAAATTAAATACCACGGGGATTATATCAGAAACCAGGTTTAGCTAGTAATTCAGCTCTGGGTCATTATTCCCTGTGTATATATCAAAGGAATGTGAATATGGAACAGGCTGAGAAACTGGCTGCAGATGCAAATGCCAAAATACTAGAAGACAAATAGATTATTTTTAAGGGGAGGGAATAGACTGAAAACATAGGAGAAAGTTGCTGAAATAAATCAAAGGTGAGCAGATGCACTTGGCCAAATGGCTTTTTCCTTCGTAGTATAGCGATTTGTTTTATCCTTATGTTTCCCGAATCCAGTCAATAAGGCTGCATTAAAAATGCATGGGCCAATTTGATGTATACAGCAGTGGGGTTTTCAGAAAAGCCAGGGCATTTAGAAGGGCACAAGCACTATATTTATGTACAGAAAAGGAGAACAGAGGTTGGGAGAGGGAAATACTTGTCAGACGACACGCTTCCCATGTAGCAAAAATAATAAATTCCTCTTCTTTTGGGAGAAACAGCGTTCTTTATCAATAGAAGCTGCCACACTCCCATAAGGGGGGGCAGGAAGAGTAATAGCACCTCCAAGAACAGAGCAGCCTATATTTTTACCACTTTTCTTTGCCAGTAGCTGTATTTTAGGATGCAGGCTGGGGCTAGGCATTACCACTGGCTTTCAGGAAAGCTGGCAGACAATGAATTTTCATCAGAAAACAAAGCTGACATTTTCCAATTCTGTGTCTGGACAAAGAGAAGAAAACACTTCATTTGGAGGGAGCACCAGCTGAGTTGGGGTATTNGCAGGCACCTCCATGACGAGGACGGACACTTGCAATTACACAATTAATTCACACAAAACACTAGCACGGGTTGCTGGTGTGGCCACATAGCCACCTGGACCCCTAACTGGCTATCTCAGTGTATGAAGGGTTATTGAAATTTGGGGTTTAGACACATTTTCCTTCACACAGAGGGCTCAACAAGCCAGGTACTTGCTACTATAGGTTTTAAAAAAAAAGTCCTGCAAGTGCCTAAGGCTCTGCAGTAAAGAAAGGAAAGAAAATGAGAAGCAAGAAGATCAAGATCCTTGATTTGGTTGGGAAAAAAAGTGTTTGCTGTTGTTGAAGTACGGTGGATTTATCCAGACCCGTTCCCCACACCCTCGGAGGACTGGCCACAAGCACAGCCTCTCTCGCTTTCCCCNTAAGGCTCTGCAGTAAAGAAAGGAAAGAAAATGAGAAGCAAGAAGATCAAGATCCTTGATTTGGTTGGGAAAAAAAGTGTTTGCTGTTGTTGAAGTACAGTGGATTTATCCAGACCCGTTCCCCACACCCTCGGAGGACTGGCCACAAGCACAGCCTCTCTCGCTTTCCCCACCAACCAGAGTTGCTCTGCCAGCGCCGGGCTGGCTGTCAGGCCGTTAGCAGAGAAGGGCATTTTTCGTGGCTCCATCACAACTGAGCTACTTTGGCTTCTGGAAGATATGGACCAGCTCTGCAGTACGTAACAGCAATGCGTGGAAAGCTAACACAACAGTCCAGGTTTCAAAAGGCACCCCCGAATTGAAGCTCCCTGGATGAGCTTCATACTGCTGCTCTCAGGACCATACCCATCACATCCTAACGAGCGTCCTGCTTGAAGAAAGCANCACCTGAGGCCAGTGGCTGAAGGAAGAGTCCGGACGGCTCCAGGATACAGCCAAGGTTTGGAAATGTGGATTCCTACCTTCCCTCTGCCACGTTTATCCCAGGCAGCATTAGCAAGGCTCAGGTTATCCACACTGCGCTGAGCAAACGGCACACAGCTCATTTATCCGGAGGGGCTTTGTTCAGCTAGGCTGCACGCTCCCCGCTCCAACACGATGTTTAACTCCTCCAAGATACACTACTACACATTCGGATACCAATCATACAAGCCATCATTTTAGATGCCTAAGAAAGTAAAATTAAATACCACGGGGATTATATCAGAAACCAGGTTTAGCTAGTAATTCAGCTCTGGGTCATTATTCCCTGTGTATATATCAAAGGAATGTGAATATGGAACAGGCTGAGAAACTGGCTGCAGATGCAAATGCCAAAATACTAGAAGACAAATAGATTATTTTTAAGGGGAGGGAATAGACTGAAAACATAGGAGAAAGTTGCTGAAATAAATCAAAGGTGAGCAGATGCACTTGGCCAAATGGCTTTTTCCTTCGTAGTATAGCGATTTGTTTTATCCTTATGTTTCCCGAATCCAGTCAATAAGGCTGCATTAAAAATGCATGGGCCAATTTGATGTATACAGCAGTGGGGTTTTCAGAAAAGCCAGGGCATTTAGAAGGGCACAAGCACTATATTTATGTACAGAAAAGGAGAACAGAGGTTGGGAGAGGGAAATACTTGTCAGACGACACGCTTCCCATGTAGCAAAAATAATAAATTCCTCTTCTTTTGGGAGAAACAGCGTTCTTTATCAATAGAAGCTGCCACACTCCCATAAGGGGGGGCAGGAAGAGTAATAGCACCTCCAAGAACAGAGCAGCCTATATTTTTACCACTTTTCTTTGCCAGTAGCTGTATTTTAGGATGCAGGCTGGGGCTAGGCATTACCACTGGCTTTCAGGAAAGCTGGCAGACAATGAATTTTCATCAGAAAACAAAGCTGACATTTTCCAATTCTGTGTCTGGACAAAGAGAAGAAAACACTTCATTTGGAGGGAGCACCAGCTGAGTTGGGGTATTTCATCCATCGGTCTCAGCCGACACAGTTCAGCGGTTAGCTTCATTTGGCACCAGCACTTTGTACCGGGAACATCCTTCCTCCGCACCCCTCTGCGGGACGTGCACTGTGATGTGCTGCGGTTCACCGGTTCTGCCTCCCAAAGCCTCTCCAAACCTGTGCAACTGCATGACCCATGCTACAGCTCACAGCAGCTCCGAGCCTTGCTGGGGGCAAGCTGAGGCCACCAACCCCTCTGCAGGGCTATCAACCCTTCTGCAGGGCTACCAACCCCTCTGCAGGGCTTCCAACCCTTCTGCAGGGCTACCAACCCCTCTGCAGGGCTACCAACCCTTCTGCAGGGCTACCAACCCTTCTGCAGGGCTACCAAACCCTCTGCAGGGCTACCAATCCTTCGGCAGGGCTACCAAACCCTCCGCAGGGCTACCAACCCTTCTGCAGGGCTTCCAACCCCTCTGCAAGGTTGCTAACCTTTTCCCAGCTCAGTCCTGGAGTTCCAGGCTCTTAGCGGGTGGCAAATCCTGCTCTGCAGGACCCTGCAGCACACCTGAGTCAATGCTGAATTATTTTCTGAGCGGCTGGCTCTGGCGAAGGGCTGCTCAGTGCATTAACCAAAGGTTGTTGGCAATGCCGGAGCACCCTGGAGCTCTGCTCTCCAGGGTCCAGCTCCCTGCACAGACCACAGGCACCAGCTGCCGCCAGCCTCCTGCTGCACCGATCCTGCTGCCAGAGCTGGGTATGCACAGGTGCTTTGCCGAGTCCTGGGTATTTCAGGTTTTTTAAGAAGCTGACCATGGGGACCTTCAGGCTGAGGGACAAATCAAGGGAAAGGACTTCCATTTGCAAAGAAAGGGCATTGTCCAAGGAGAGGGGAAGGGGGATGGAGGGACTGAGGCTTGCACTCTCTTCATAAAACCTGTCAGAAGATGCACGGCTTATTTGCAGCTCTGCTGTCACCCCGGGATGTCTGCAGCCAGCAGACGCTGCACAGGAAGGTCCTCCCCAGCAGGAAGGCTGAGAACACATTCTGTGCCACAGTAAAACATTGAAATTAAATTTAACAACAGAGGAAAACAACTTCTGAGAGCTTCTGCAGCAGCAGCAGCAAGAGGTTTGTGCTGCTCGGAGAACATCTGAATTTGCATGAAGTGTAAACNACCCTCTGCAGGGCTACCAATCCTTCGGCAGGGCTACCAAACCCTCCGCAGGGCTACCAACCCTTCTGCAGGGCTTCCAACCCCTCTGCAAGGTTGCTAACCTTTTCCCAGCTCAGTCCTGGAGTTCCAGGCTCTTAGCGGGTGGCAAATCCTGCTCTGCAGGACCCTGCAGCACACCTGAGTCAATGCTGAATTATTTTCTGAGCGGCTGGCTCTGGCGAAGGGCTGCTCAGTGCATTAACCAAAGGTTGTTGGCAATGCCGGAGCACCCTGGAGCTCTGCTCTCCAGGGTCCAGCTCCCTGCACAGACCACAGGCACCAGCTGCCGCCAGCCTCCTGCTGCACCGATCCTGCTGCCAGAGCTGGGTATGCACAGGTGCTTTGCCGAGTCCTGGGTATTTCAGGTTTTTTAAGAAGCTGACCATGGGGACCTTCAGGCTGAGGGACAAATCAAGGGAAAGGACTTCCATTTGCAAAGAAAGGGCATTGTCCAAGGAGAGGGGAAGGGGGATGGAGGGACTGAGGCTTGCACTCTCTTCATAAAACCTGTCAGAAGATGCACGGCTGATTTGCAGCTCTGCTGTCACCCCGGGATGTCTGCAGCCAGCAGACGCTGCACAGGAAGGTCCTCCCCAGCAGGAAGGCTGAGAACACATTCTGTGCCACAGTAAAACATTGAAATTAAATTTAACAACAGAGGAAAACAACTTCTGAGAGCTTCTGCAGCAGCAGCAGCAAGAGGTTTGTGCTGCTCGGAGAACATCTGAATTTGCATGAAGTGTAAACACGCAGGCACACGTATACGCACCCCGCTCCTGTTTGCACCGAGAGTGTTCAGAAAATAGCACATGTTCCACCTCGCCGCAGTCACGGCAGCGCCAAAGCCCTGCAAATGGCTGGGAGGAAGCAGGGCTGTCATCCAGCCGCTCCGCAATCACCATCCGCTGGGACGAGATTGTTCCAAACTGTTGTTGGGGACCATTCAAGCGGCAAAACATTAAATGTTTCTATTATTTAGTGCATGCAGCTGGTTAAACTGAACAGCCTAGCAGGCTAATGGGAACACAGGAATAACCAGGTCAGCCAAAGAAGGTGTGAGCGTGTGTGTGCGTGTATATATGAGCCTATATATTGCTTGCTGCTCCTTATATCAAGTGTAGATTTAGGAATAAATAGCCTGTGTTGTAGCACTTTCTGCCACTGAGAGCTGTACAAGGCACTGATTAACTTTTTAAAACCTACTGGGGAATGGAAGGATCTCTAGGAAGGTCGTACAGGGGAAAAGCTGCCCTTAAAGGAAAATAAAATGTAAGAGCCTTCACATAGCTTTAGGCAGAGCCGGTCAGCCATGCGAAGACCTCCTGGATTGGGGGGCTCAAATACCTCGCAGAAGGCATGTATAAAGAGCTGAGGATGGAAATCTATTACTCATGCATTGTGGAGTTACTGCTGGAGCGTTGGTCTGGATCAGAAATCATTCCCTGTAAAAGTCCAACATTTCCATATTATTTTTCCACTCTTTGGAAGCTATTTCCACCATCTGGAATTACACCATCCATCGCTGATTGCCTCCTAAGCATCTTCTCTCTAGGCAGAATCATGAGGTGCTTCGTACCAATTAAAAAATTATCATCTTAGAATCTCTCATACTGTTTTGCAAACCAGCCTGTAAACTATCCTAATATTTAGGGTGACAAGCAGGAAAAACAGAAGCAAGCGAGCAGAGGCATTTCACTAATGCCAGGACTAATTGCTCCGTTACGCAGCCATGTGGTTTAAGAAATGCTCTAAAAAAAATCAAGTGGAAGTCTTCAAGCTTCAGGCATTTAAAGAGAGGGTGGACCAAGCTCAGGGTATGATTAGCAAGTGGCACAGCAGATGATTGTGTACGTTAATTTCTGTATCTCATTTCCTTGGGTTGATTCAGCAGGAGCGCACAGGCACGGCTCTGCAGGCGTGCAGCCCGAGCTCCTCCTCGGTCTGTTCAGAACGTCCCGGCAGAGCAGATGTGCTGCCTCACCTCCCCGCTCCTCCAATCTACACTGAAATAAATCATATCTTAAATTAAATAATGGCAAATTCAACCCATTTCACAAAATATTTCCATTTTAACGCAACTGCAGGTCTCAACGGGGTACGGTTTGTCAAAGTTTCTGCAATTAAATTTACTTTAAAATGACTCAATGTGGCCTACAAGGTTTGGGCTAGAACACCAACACACATTTCATTTTTCCAGTTCCAAAGATTAATCAGTACACCAGTACACCAGCTCAGCAAAGGGTGACTTTTTCATTCCCGTTCTAACTATCCACTCCCCTCAATGGCACACTGGTTTCCAGCTCATTATTTTTGCAGTCCGCTGTGTAATTTGGCTCACACGTGTCTGCTAAGGTAAGCAAACAAAACTTGAAAGACCTATTTCTGCTAAATCAAACTTAGGCTACAGATTCCTTTCATCTTTTTTTTTTTTTCCCCCCTCCTTTTTTAAGGTTCAGCTACTTACTATGTTAGATTTCATGGCCTTGAAAATCTGCTTTAGAAAGAAATGCAACATGGACTCCCGGTGATAATTAGCCTCAAGTTGGAAAGCGCTGGGGAAGGAGGAGGTTAACATTCCCCATCAGCAAACTACAAAGAGCGGCGGGCAGCCTCACGCTGCCACGCTCTCCAGCTGACAGCAGAAAACCTGTAGCTCTGACATGCAAGAAACATAATTAGAAACTGGTTCCTGCATTTTTGAAATGGAGTAAGAGTTCCAAAGTCATCTCGGTATGACTCCAATTTTTGTGTGTTATCCTAATAGGCTATCCAGGTCCCTCCCTGGGTGCTCAGATAAGTACTAACGTGCACTACAACCCCTTCAGATCTCCCCAGGGGAAATTCCAAGACTGGGGATGGCCGTGCCGATGGAGATGGAGAAGGCACATTCGTAGGCAAATTATTCCCATCCAATGATGGGAGCTACCTCCTGACCTCCCTGATGTATAGCGAGAGGAAAAGAGCAGGAGAGGAACACTTCTGGAAGGTCTAATCCATAGGCGTAATCCATAGGTAACACAACGGGAACAGAACGGAGTAGCTAATTACATCAGGAGTGTGTGCGCCTGCACTTTATTGACTAGACCTCTTCAACTGGCATTTATGTTATTGCTGCCTGGAAGCCCGAGGCCTTCTTTGAGTGATATTTGTAGATGAGAGAAATAGAAATTATTTTACAGTTACTGATCTGGTTCCTGACATATATGTTTCTTGTTTGTAAATGTCAATTTATTAGCATATGAAGGATAAACTATAATTACTTAAATAACTACATTTTTTCTGATAAAATCATTAAAAATCACAAAGTGAAAAACCAACACAAGAACATGTTTTCACAACCCCCGAATCTGTTGCGAGGCTGCTTTGGAAGATACATAAACCAAAGCTGACACTTTCCTTGATCTCAGCCAAAAAGCCTAATAGCACTATTATATCCCGTAATGTTCTGCATCTGACAGCGCGAAGATCCGCTTTGTGCATCTATCAATTATTTATCACCTTAGAAAAAATTACCACCCACATTACCACACCTCATGCCAACCGTTCACGGTGCGGGGAGAAAACGGTGACCTGGGATGGCAAAACCAGGAACCGCTCATCCTACGGAATAATTTCAAGGTCAGGATGTTTTCCTATACCTGGGCTGATGTGCGGTCAGGCTGCTATGCCAGACGCTGAGAAATCCTGAAAGTGAGCCCAGCGCTAATAAGAGAAGGTTGGAGAGTCAACCAAAGAAACCATTTATTGTCCCATCTCAGGAGCTTCAGCACTGCTCAAGGTTACCCCATCTCCCCTATATTCCACATTTTATGGATATGTGCCAGGCTGTCCACATCAGGAAAACGCGAGGATTGACATGGCTTTTGCTTGGCAAATGGTACAAAACATGGAGGGGAGCAAGCCAGGAGCACTTCCGAAGGGTATCAGCAAAGCTGTGTGAGCAGGTCCCACATCAAGTGAAGTCAGTGGGTCCAAAGAGCAAGATGAATGAGAAAAATACACATGGTTTCCCCAAAGGTTACATACATTATAAAATAAGAAACTCCTGCTTTCAGAAAATTTCCCCCTGGAAACTGCAGAAATTATGACACTTTCTCCCAACCTTTCGGTGCTGCCAAGAGAGGAGTGGGACACGGGAAGGGGGTCTGCACCTCAGATCCTCTTTTCTCCATGATGCTTTGTTTTCATAAAAAAAACCCAAAACAGCAGCTGTGGAATAAAGCTGTAAACCGTGCAGAAGGACATTTTAAAATAAATACTTGGTGCCTTTTTTTACCAGAATAGATCTGAAAATATTTTCTGAAGGTGAAAGAACAGTGAATTATCAATAGGCAACGTGGGTGGAATCACTCGCATTCCATCTGCCTTCCAGCTGCCTAAATCCAGCAGCTTCTACAGTTGTGCAAATGCTCTATAGCTACAGTATGTGAACGGAGAGACCCTGGACATCTCCTACTGATTTAAAGATTAAAACCCTGCTTGGAAGAAGCTACCTACCAAGACGTGTTCAAGTTTTTACAGTCCTGATTCAACCGCTGCTGAAATCAGCGGGGGTCCTGCCACTGATCCTCACAGCACTTGGATCACATTTCCCACAGAGAGTTATTCAGGAATTTTAACGCAGAATACGTACAGAAAAAGAGGAATTTTATGTTGGCAGAAAGATAGATAAAATACTCTAATACGTTTTTTTTTTCTTCTTTGATTTCCATTATTCATGGAACTCTAATGATCCCTTTCTGCACGCAAGACAAAAGTAAACCACAGCCTCCTGGTAGCGAGCTGGCACTCCAACATTAATGTAAAGTGGATATGTTAATGCAATAGCAATTGCCTACCCTACCGCAGTCCAATCGCCCTGCGCTGGAAGGGTATCACTGGAAGGTATGTCATCTTTGTTCATTAAGATGACAAAAAGGACGCCAAGATGATTGTCTGGTTTTGTATTGTATTAACAAAAGTGAATATTAACAGAATTGGGAGGGAAATTTAGGAGCAAACCCAGAAAGTAGCTAAAATGATGCCGTATCTCTGAAAATAAATAGATGCAGCATCCTACTACCTCTTAGGACCATCCAGAAAGAAGATGATGTCGGATAACCCAACAGGCAGGCTGCACAGCCAGGCAG
The DNA here is from genome assembly GCA_013400615.1 of Syrrhaptes paradoxus. Lineage (NCBI taxonomy): Eukaryota > Metazoa > Chordata > Aves > Pterocliformes > Pteroclidae > Syrrhaptes > Syrrhaptes paradoxus. The sequence goes on from VZTO01025604.1 coordinate 20,073, forward strand.
GGTTGGCTCGTAATAAAACGTTCAAAACATGCAAGCTGCAGTCAAATTTAACCAAGTGAATTTCTCATCAAGGGCAGCCTCTAAAAACAATTAACAAATCAGGAAGAATCACAATTTCAAGGCAACATCGGCAGCCAAAGAAAGCATCATCCGTATTTGCATTAGGTCCTCATGCATCTTGTCATGTATCTGCACTGAAATCTTCCCCCCATTTGGCACAAAACTTTCTTACTTTTCAAAGAAGTACTAAGTCAAGTCCGTAACTAATTTATCAAAACAGCTCTCAGCCAAAACGCTGAACTCTGTGGGCCACGGTAATGAATTACTGACTTTGGAAAGAAAAGTTTGAGACAGATATGATTAAGTTTCCATGCTGGAAGCGTGGTTGCCCCGAAAGGGCAAGGAGTGTTGGGAACTGCAGATGGCATCCCGGAGCTCAGCGATGAATGAGGAGCATCTTATGTTCCCTGGGGCGATGTTCGCACTGTGTCTGCATCCAGACCTGGAAGATGCCATTGGAACGGCAGGACCCATCATCTGTTTGCGATGCGTACGTGATATAACTCAGTAACTGGATGGGCTGCAAGAAGGGGATACGGAAGCATTAAATAACATGTGAAAAGTAACAATTGAAGAACCAATACAGAGGCTTTATATCTCCAAAGAACCTGTTCGGTTTTGCTGAGGTTATCTGAAAGGATACTTCTTGCCAGAGAGAATCTGGCCAGCCAGACTTGAAACAATTTTTTTTTTTTTTTTTTACTTTTAGGTTACAAGGGAATAGTGCAGGCAAGGAGGGATGTTGCTGAAATTCAGGTCCGTAATGGAAACCTGGATGAAATGCTTTCTGCATCCTTATCACCTCTCTGCAATTCAACATGAGCGCTAGCAGACTGACCTCGTGCATAAGACAGTCGAAGGAGTTTATGTTAGTTTAGCCATGTGTTGCTATTCTGATAAAGGACAAACTGACTCACCATTAGAAGCCAACAACAGCCTTAGAAAATGTACTGTTAAGCATGTTTTTCGGTTTAAAAAGAAATAAACTACATTTGATGCATTTTGAAATGATGAATTAAAAAAAAAAAAAGTCTGAATATTCAGCTGTGTTTTGAATTGCAGAGTGCACACTCAACCTGAAAAATAATCTATGCTCTGCTGGAGTCATTCATGTCCAGACTGAAATTATTTTTATTCTTTGTCAGTGGTAAAATGATCCTTAATATTTTATCTCTTTTGTTCGCAGCAAGATTTTTTTCATGTTTTGGGAAACAAACATCTTCCCCCAGGGAGGATGGCATCAAACAGTTCGTGAAGCAAAGAATATTTTTGCAGCTGTTCTGAACAGGGTTCACCTTTTGTTTGACTCAGAAGCGACTTGTGCATCACAAGGGTCAGAGATCATACGAATGGAGAGAATGTAACAAAAGAAAAAATACCAACAAGGACAAAAGAAGAAATATGGGAACAGTCCCCCATGTGCCAAGAGCGAACTAATGCTAAAGAAAGGGTAATTACACTCCTGAAGCAAAGCTTCTTCTAAATCATAGTGGCACAACACGGTATATTGTTACCAGGCTCATGGAACAAGCTCAAAGAGCAATACAATAAACAAAACAGAATTCCATACCCCGTCTTCCCTGTTCTCCAAATTGAAGCATCTCAGATATTACAGGAACATTTTTGGTATTTCATTAGAGAGTCTACATTTGCCACTTACACATTTAAGCACGGAGAACTTAAGTGTCTGTAGTAAGTCACGAGGAGAGAACACGGGTCAGTAATGGGGTGCATCCAAAACCTCAGCACAGATACATCAAAGCACTGCTACCAAAATGTGAAAGAAAACACTGGAAGAGAAACCTAAGCCTAATAAAACCTGAGGATTCTTACACACTTACGTCGCTCGTGAAAGTGGGATGCTGCAGAAAATAAAAAATATTGAAATATTATCACCTTCTAGAGCACCTGAAGGAAGCAAGCAGCCAGATCAAAGCCCAGCTGACTTATGAGCAAATCCCACCTATTCTTTTAAGAGCTTTCCAAAATTACCAGTGTATATTGGGGCTTTAAAAACAATGGATGAAAAAGGAGAGGTGCAAGGGATTCCATTCTGCACATAAAATAATCTCAGTGTGGAGCATATTAATGTTCCTTTGAGGGGCTCTATAAAAGCCCCTACATTAGAGAGATAAGGAAATATATTGAAATTGGCCAAACTAATCCACAGAGCTCAGAGACACCACAAAATGTTTGAATACTTGCTCTGCGAGTAGTTCTTCTGGGCTCCATCATAAACCCTGGGTTATTTATAACCAGACATCAAGAATAATGAGGAGGGGGCACGTTAGTCCTTTTGCAATGTCCCTTCACGCTGCTGTAATTTGTTTGTGAGGCACACGTCCCGCTTTGCTCAGACAAACAAGAAGCAAGATCACATATCTCAGGAGATGGAAAGGGGAGAAAATCCACAGAAACAACCAACGCGTCCACTTATGTCCAGTGCTGTCATAATTAATGACAGCAAAAACCCTGCAGGGATATTAAACCCTGTGCCTCAGGGGTTAGGTCAGACTCTCAGTATTATAGATCCAAAGGAGCCCACGCAGGGAATCACATTATTCCCTATCTCCCTCCTGCACAGCTCTTGTACTTTCGCCCCCAAAAAGACAGTAATGAATATTGTCAGAGACAAGAGACTGGAATAGATGGACCTTAGGTCTCACTCAATTCCTGTGCCTATATTATTATTAGAAGGGAAGCTGTCACAGGTATCTAAATGATGATGGAGCCCCTAAAAATGAAAGGGCAGGGAGAAAGGAACGATGCAGCAGGCAGCTCAGCCAGCATCTGCTCCTGTTCCCCTCCTGTTTCAAGCACAGCTGTTATACCCTGCATGGCTTCACACTTCTGAAGGCGAGGGCTCCTATGCCATGCCCAGGAAAAAGAGACGGGTCTGTGTACAGCATATTTCATTTCTGATAACTTCTTTTTTTTTGGTGGAACTTCAACAAAAAGCTCTGAAAAAACAAATCATGCTGCCTCCCAAATGTCTTGCTCACCTCAGCTACCTTCCAGGTAGTCCCACCACGTGGAACCAAGAAAAGAAACCACAGAGTCAATCCCCCTGGCTGGTAAGAGAAGATATTTATTACACTTGTCCACAGTCTTCAAGGAATTGGTGTGTTTGTGCATAATTTAGTAGGTGGTTGCAGGAGTTCACTGTTACAGGCTGAATATGTACTTTCATGGTTATAGATACAGGGTGAGTTTTCAATCTGCTTCTCTGTTTCCGAAGGGAAAAAACAATGTAAATAGCTATAGGAAAACTGGGATATAAATAACAGGGCACAGGGTAAGATTTGGAGTCTGTTCCTACTGAAAGCTCTGCAGGTCTCTTTGAAGGGTTTTCTACCGCTGGCCACTGCACTGTGTCCTGTCCCTCTCCTGCTCAAGCAGCTGGAGTGGACGTGCTGCCTGCGATGATCCTTGGGCTGCCCAGACACCCTCCTGCAGACAGAGCCCCACAAAGCCCACAGAACCCTTCTGTCTCTTCACCGTTGTCTGAAGAAACACCATTCAAACCAATAGGGGAATGTCCTGCCACAACAGGGTCAAAGTAGAATCTTATGGAATCCCAGAATGGTTTGGGTGGGAAGGGACCTTAAAGATCATCCAGTGCCACCCCCTGCCATGGGCAGGGACACCTCCCACTAGCCCAGGTTGCTCAAAGCCTCATCCAGCCTGGCCTTGAACCCCTCCAGGGATGGGGCATCTTCTCGCCTTCCCTCCCAAAAGCAAATCCCAACTCTGAAAAGGCACCGCTCCATCTTAGGATGATGAAGGACATGGCTGGAAAGTGCCAAAAGTTGAAGGACAGGAGCAAGAGGAATTAAAGGACTGAGGGATACTAAAGTGAAGAAAATGCTGCCGGCAGTTCAGTTAATCTGTGCGATGTTTCTAGTAACAGCTTCATAAAAGCGTAAGTTTAATAACACCTAAGCCCCTTCCAGGATGTGCTCATTAACTCACTGTTGCTGGTTGGTACATCCTCCAATCTCTACCTTTAAAAACCTGAAGAAAACTTCAAAGGCTGTGAGGCTGAAGAGCAAATATTCACTGGTGTCTTAAAATGAAATCGAAGGTAGGGCAATGAGCGGAGGAACAGTTGGTGAACAGTTGGTGAATGGATATTTTTATGCAAGGAATGCCTGAAGGAAAGAGAATGAAAAAAAACTGTGTAGGAAGAAGGAGAAATTAATATGCTACTTTTTTCCCCCCCTTACACTTATTTTGATTTAAAAGTCTATCCTTTCTGTATCACAGATTAAGGTTGCCATACAATCTACCACGGGAAACAAAGTGGTCATAGTGGCTGAATCAAGAAACAAAAGGGCCTACGAAAGAATTTTTAAAAAAATTATCACAAAGATATTCTGAATTAATTTTCACATTGTTGCATTTGTACATTTCAAATGAATATGTGTATAGATATCATTCCGTTCACTGGGAAATGGCACAGATCCTTAAGGCCAGTTCCCTCGTTAATGTCACTCATTGGGAAGGCCACCAATACCTTGCTAAAAGCACTAAACAATTCAACGTTTCATGTGAGCTGCTCTCACCAAAAAGCCCGGACTTCCCCAGAAATATACACAACAGCAAGCCATAGATGCCAAAAAAACCTATTTAAATTAAAAAAAAAATAAATAATACTCTGGATCCAAATTCTCTCTTGCATCTCATTAATTATAGGGTATGGACCGTTAGGTGTGCATCTCTTCTTAGCTTCACAGGAGGTGCGAGGCCAACACTTGCTACAGCAGAGCTGAAACTACATCCCAGTTGTTCCCCCCTCGCTGTTGTTTTATAAGGGCAAAAAAAAATCAACCACAATTACACAATTCTTCATTTCCTATTTTTTTGCCATTCAACATAATACTGCACGTGAAATCTCAGTAGAGACAACAAAGCAAAATATGAGTGTATAGAAGCTAAAGCAAGCTTCACATCTCCCACGTTTTTGTACACAAGGAATCAAATACAACCCCGAGGAACTTGTAGATGTGTACAAAACGTGGACAGTCTGGGGGGTAATTATTTGAAACTTGGCTTTACTCACTAGTCGCATATAAATAAGGTTGTGGAGGGCAGATGCAGAGAGTTTAAAAGCTTTTTATTAAAAACATGCTCCTACAAACAGCCTACAGATTCTTAATTTTTTTTTTAAACGTATCATCATTTTTAAGGGAAGTTCCACTTTTGAGATGGACATTTTCACAACTGCAACAGAAATAAACCGTCCAACAGACAGGGAGAAGAAAGGAGGAAAGAATAGTCAAGTACAGATCACAGAGGAAAAGCTCTCTAAAAGCAGGACAAATATTGGCATAAAATATTTATGGACAGTCATTCAATCAAGGCCCATGAGCTTCCTTTCATGTATTCATTCTCCTTTTTATTCACTTCTTGCAAAAATTCTCTGCATGAGCAAGGTTTAGCATGACTAGATCTTCATGTAAAATACGTATACTGGTTGCAAGCAATCAGTTTTCATATTTGGGGAGAATCTGACATTTGTGAAGTCCGGGGGAATTCTTCTGCATGTTTCAAAAATGCTGAGATTTCCCCCCAGATGTCTTCTAGCTGATTTCAAAGCCAGAACAATCAATTCTACTGGAATAGGAATAGCAAATCATTCACAATGTTTCTTAGAATGAGACAGCTTTTGAAAAAAAATCCATTTCCCAAGTTACACTGAATAACACAGGCACTGAAAAATCAACTCCAGTTGGAGGACAAATTCTATATAGTGGTCACTTCCTTGGACAAAATTAAGACAATACTGCAAAAAAACAGGGAAGGCTCTTCCCATACATGTTTTACACCCCCATATGTATGTGTGTGCACGCACAGATATACTGATTTTTTTGGTTTGGCTTTTTCCTTGTTCAGACTTGCGATTTAGGACATTACGCTCCATGTCTGAACTTAAAATTACAGCAAATTGCAGAGCAGGCATTTCAGGGAGCTGTCTCTGTCTTCTTTCTGAAGAGCCCAGCCGGGGGTTTTCAATGTGCACACCTTTTACAGAACCAACTCCTTAGCCACAAAGCCTACACACACTCTTAACTCTCTGAAATATTGCAGGTGTGCATCCAAAATTTGCAACTTAATTTCTCATGGTATGGTTTTTGGAATACATATATATATAAAAAACCCAATCCCACACCTATCGCTGCACACACGCACCAAACACCGGGTACATTTTCCTTGTACTCTGTCATTAAGAGCTGTATTGACAGCAAACAAGTTACATATCTTTTTTTTTTT
>VZTO01025606.1:0-24875 GCA_013400615.1 Syrrhaptes paradoxus
CTGCAGCTCCAGGCTCTGTCCTTACCACAGATGCCGAGGCTTGTCTGAGGGATCTCTCATTAGGAAGTGCCAAACTTAGGTTGTCCCAGCCTTGTGCAGGGGCCCAAGTTTATAACAACTTCCAGAAATGCAGCAGTTATTCTGAGCAACTTGAAAAATGTGTTTTGAGTTGTTGCGCCTTTGGCATCTGCTGTTCTGCTTACTGAAGCAATTCCAGTGTTGTCTACTCAAGGTCGCTGGGGTTTTGTTTTTCATTTTTGTTCTGTAGCTTTCTATATTGTTTCCCTGGCTTGCCCTGAATGGAAGTCAATACCACATGAAAATATTATTTTTTTGATATTTTCCTTCCCAGAAACAGAGATCAGAGAGAATTTCTTTCCTTGTGAATCTGTGGTGTGTTTGTTGCCCCGTTAAGAGCCGGCCGGTGGCTCTGCAGAGGCTGTGGCCATTGCTGGGCAGGGCCCCCATTCAGCTGTAGGAAGCCAGGGTCGCTCCGGGGACTGATGGCTGAGGGGCTGCAGCTCCTGCTGCGGGTGAGTGGGCTCTGCCTGCACGACAGCAGCGTGGTGGGGACCCGTAAGCTGGGCCGGTGCCAGTGGGTCTGGGGATGCTGTGGAGCTGGGCAAGGCGAGGGGAGCAAGCAATTTAAGATTGTAGTGCACTTAGCCAGCGTTCTATTTGTGGTGTGGAATGGTGCTGCCTTAGTTGTGGATCCGCAGAGCAGGGTACTGGAATGAATTGCTGTGCTTGTGCCTGGTTGTCATCTTGGCAGGGGCAGTAAGGGAGGGCAGAACACCATTTGCCGTGCTGGGGGATCCCCTGGTCAGGAGATGGCCTCTGCTAGCCTTTCGTTACCATTTTAGCAGTGATGAGAGGGACAAGGTGGCACCACCTGACCCTGCTCCTGCCCTGGCAGTGGTGAGCTGCCCTGGTTCTGCATTTCAATGTTGTGAGACACGGACCATCCCGAATCCCTGTGCTGAGTCTGCGGAGCAGTGGGGGAGCTGCTGCACCACACATGCTCTCCTACCCTGCAGCAAGCTCTGCCTCTTGTTAAACGGTGCCCTGGCTCCAAGAGCAGGTGGTTTGATGCTGCAGCTTTGGGGGTTGAAAAGTGTGTAGGAGGGCTCCAATTCCAATCATAAATTCTAGCAGACAAGGTGAACATTCAGTGTCTGGTAGGGATAACATAGTCAGGAGCAGGGGCTGTAATACCTGAATAAGCTTACACATTGAAAGTGTTTGCAAAGAACAAACTGAGGCTTGGCAGCCTGCTTTGTTCTTGTCATGCTAAATGTGAGTTTAATTTTAGTTATTGATGGTACATCAGATGGTACTTTATCTTTATGTGGAGCTTTAACAACTTGTTCTGGAAATGATGCAATATTCCTGTGCTTTTTAAGTTTCTTCCTCCCCAAAATGAGATGCAGTTGTTCTAACAGCCTCTGGCAATTTGGAGAGGAACATGCAGGTGTAGTTTGCTTTGCACATGTTCCTGCTGTGTGCAGGGGTTGTTTACTGCTCAGCTGAACAAATTGCCAAGCGTCCTTCTGAATGTCTTGAACTGTTTAGCAGAGCAATCAGAAATTATGTTGCTAGGACTTTTGTTTTTCACTACATGTGAACTCAAACAAATAGTTTGTGAAGGGTCAGTGCCTGCTGTTCCCACAGAAGCTTAGAGGAAAATCCCCTCTGGCATTATTTCTACAGGGGTCTGTGTTTCCTACTCTGATCAAGATGAAGGACTCAGTCCTAAGTGCTCATATGTATCTGCTAATAATCAGTCTCTGTAATAGAGGTCTGCAGACATTTTTTTTTTTCCCCTTTCATATCTGATTTGGTTGAACTGTTAACTTCGGAGTATTTTTATCTTCCCATTGCTGTTCCTTTTTTTTTTTTTTTAAGTGTAGAAATGCCAGTCTTTGAGAAGTTAGAAACAAATAAATGATACCACATTACAGGGTCAGAGCAGGAGCATATCCGGTTACACAGTTTTGCACATAAATTGGGTACTTTTCCTTCTCTTCTGTGCCCTTGTTGTCATTTGCAGTGATTGGACCAGGCACCTTCTGCGCTAATTATCCTGAATTTCTCCCCGTTGACCCAGACCTCCAGCAGTTTCAAAGTGACTTTAAACTCTGTGGAGAAATGGGGTTGGTACCACACTGCAAATAGCAGTGCCACAGGGCTGTGTTGACACGCAAATGCTCATCTCTGTGTAAGCTACAAAGCTTTTAATGCTGTTAAGAGAGAAAAAGAAGCACTTTCTGAAAGACTTGTGCAGAAACACCCAGCAAGGCCAAGGCTGCATGGTGGAGCTGAGAAAGGGGAGATGCTCGTTGTTCCTGAGGAGGACTCTCTCCTGTCCTGCAGCACTCATGCGAGAGCTGTGGTGTTATGGGGGCTATGAGGTATAGAAGTATCCTCTGTGAAGTTTTTATTTCTTCAGTTGACTGTGTCTTCAGTTAGCTGGAGGAAAAGAAAGTGAGCATTGCAGTGCTGCAGGCTGGCTCCCTGGTGCTGGCCTCAGCTCTTGAAGATGTAGGAGTGTACCCATTAGAGAGGATATCGCACTCTCCACGTGATAGAAGAGCCAACAAGGAGAGGTGCTATGCTGGACCTTGTTCTCACCAACAAGGAAGGGCTGGTGGGGAGTGTGGAGCTCAAGGGCAGCCTGGGCTGCAGTGACCACGAAATGGTGGAGTTCAGGATCCACTGTAGGAGAAGATTGGGTTTCATTTTACAGCATCCACAGATTCTTTTGTTCCTTAGTTAAATAGACACACTGATCTGTTGGTATCAGTCAGGAAGTTATTTGCAAGGAAAGTGCAACCAGGGAAAAAAACAATTTGAATAAACTCATGTGATTACAACCACAGCATGTGTTAGGAGGATGTTCCAGCCCCAGCCTGAAGAGATTAATCTGTGAGAAGCTCCAAAACCACGGAGAATAAAAGGGATGAGTTAGATTCCCCAGGCTGCAACTGTGCATCTTTTTTGCTGACCTAATCTGTAAATTCAATGCCTGTGTTGATCCACAGTGACAACAGGGCAGATGATTCATCTGTCATCTCTTGACACCCTTAACTCCAGTAATAACTGCGCTGAAACTTCCATGTTGCATTGCAGTGACAGCCAGTGGGACTGTCCTCATGTAGGTGTTGGAACTGGGCTGGGGGCCAGGGTCTGCAGGATCAGCCTCTCACTCTCTTGAAGTACTTGAAAACAATCTATGGGAGAAGTAAGCCCATTATGTGAGACATGTGTGGTCTGAATCTTTACTTTAAAATAAACCAAATGAAATTGGTTCTTCTGCTATGGAAATCCAGTGGGAGGGATCCGACACAAGGTCAACTGACTTGATGAGATTGTTACTGTGTTTAGCTGTAGTAGCCACTCAGTTGGAAGCTTTATCGGATATGATGAGTGTGACAGAAAAGCATGGGTACTGCTTTAGAGGTGAAGAGTTCTAGAGGATTTGTTAAATTTATTTTAGGGGTGAGAGAGGCCTACAGTAAGGACACAATAAACAGGAGTAAAATGAAGTTAATATACAGATGGAAAAATAACTGTGCAGCTTAATTGGGAAGGGAATGGTACAGTTCTGTGGAACTTGATAGTTAAACCCTCACTGTGAAGGGATTTAAAGAACTCCCACATCTTTGAAAATGCTGTACATGGGGATACAAGTCCTATCACATTTATTAACCTTCTTTAAAAGTAACATGAGGAAATGCTATTTTCTCTCTTCTTTTTAAACAAGAAAGAAATTTCTGCACTTGGGGTGCTTCTGCTCGACCTGAGAATGACATCAAAGAAGTGCCAATGACAGAGGTTTTATTCTTAATTTCCAAACACGAGTGTTTGTTCTCGGAGACTTTCAAGCCTATTTCAATGACGAGCGACCTGTCCACGTGGCCACAGTCATTTGTTCAAGGCCTGGAAAACAAATTTTCTTTCTTGAACATTCCAGCCATAATATAGATGTATTAGTAGGATTAACAAGTAGCACCTTGTTCGGGTCCTTCATTTCCCTTAACAAATTTGTTAGAACGTAGTCCAAGGCCTGGGTTTCCTCTTCAGCTCTTCTCATCATTGGTCCCTGCCGCTGATGCTGCTGTTGCTCTCCCCCTCACAACAGCAGTATTTGCTTTCCTTCTGTTGAGTCCACTTTGACCATTTTGGCTTATCGTACAAAACTCTTGAGGTTCAGTCACTAAGGAATTTTAAATCTCATCCTGCAATGTCTTATTCAGTTCATGTATTAAAATTCTGTTTAGGAAGTGAATGTATTTTGCTATATTATTTCACCTATCTTTTATTTTACTTTCTGCTGCCTTGCTATGGTTGATACACCCTTCCAAACAATTTCTTCTGCTCTTAGAAGAGCTCATTTAAAGTCAGGTTATCTTTTTTTTTCCAAAAAGAAATATTGACATCATCTTAAAAGTATAGAATTTATGTATGATTGCCATATTTATACCAGTAATATGCAAATGTATTGGCTGACAGAAAGTATGGGCTTAACCTAAGGGATATAGCTTCATTTCCTGTTTTGCTCAGTTTTCTAAGCAGAACATACTAACTAGCTGCTGGCTCAGTGTGAAATATATACGTGTGATATTCAGTGTTAGAGCTGGGTGAATTACTTGTAAAAGACTTGCTCATTTGCTTGAGGAAACTAAGAATCAGAAGGGAAGTGGAAGGACAGTGAAATCTCTAATGAAAAAAGACAGGTGCCATTTTTGAACATCTGGCTGAGGAATAATCTCAATCTCTGCTATAATCTAGTATTCTTTGTCTGTGGGACTCCATTGGGAAGTAAAAGGCAGCTACAGATGAACAGGGAGGAGTTGTGAGCATAAGAACCTCGTTATGGAAGGGATGCTTGCAACTCTTCCTTTGCTGCTTTGTGTAAACGTAAGCACAGCAGTTGTCAGAAGGAAGATGGCCACTCACAGTGTGTTCTTGACTAAATATTAATAATTCCTTCCCAGTCTAATGGGATTCCTGACAAACTTCTAATTTACAAAGTTGTCTATATTACAGAAATTAGGATGAGATCTGAGAATGGAAATGTGTGATATAGAAATATCTAGATGGAAAACAGAACAAATGCAAGAAGTCTGCTACTTCTGTGCACAAAGAAAACTGAGAAGGTTCACAGACACACTTAAATTCGTATTTAGAAACAGCTTTCTGCTTTTTGTTCATGTGCTTGTCTGTCCAGCTATAATTATCCATCCTCCTTTTTCTCCAATTACATGCTGTATAATGTTTAGCAGCTATTCTAAGAACCAACTTATTCCTGTGTGACAAGATTTAATTAAACTTCCAGTGAAATAATTAGTGGGGGTATCTCAAAAGGCTGTTTAAAATCAATGCAGTACTGAGGACAAAATAGAGTTAACACTGTCATCAAAGATCAAAGTAATCAAAGAACGTGACTGAAAATTAAACCCCCAGCAACAGTCTAATGAAGAAGCATACTGAAGCTGTTGTGATTTTCTGCCTCTTGGGTCTTACCTACAAATTGATTTGACATGGAAAATTTCCCGCAGGAAGCTTAAAAATGGTGAATTTCCATTAATTACATAGCAAAGGATGTTCTTTCTGTAATTTATGAAAATATCCTCTAGGAATTTTTTTTGTTTGCTGCTTCCTCCCATTATCTCTGTTTTCTGCTTTGCCAGTGGAGATTGCTTAGAGGTTGGTGTGAGTGGTTGTGTTTCCTGTTGCATCGTGAAGCTTGAGGCACAGAAGGGAGCTGAGGAGAGTTAAGTGCCTAAAGCCTGAGATTCTTTGGGCACACCAGAAATCCCAGCTTGGAGACACGTTCTTAAGTATCTCAGATCTCAGGAGGCCAAGACAGCAGCTTTCCCCAGTAATGTGTTAGTCTAGCATTTACTTCAAGCAGGATGTTCTTATGCCTTTGTGGGGGAGTAATTTGTATTATGAAGCAAATCCTAGCTCTGCCTAGGGACTATACTTACGTAAATTTAATCAGGGATTGATTTCTGCAGGTGCTGGATCGAGGTGCCTTATTCAGAAACACAGGGTGCAACGCAATTATTCCTCTTGCACTAGTCGCGCATTGAACAGTGCTGCTGGGGCTGGGGGGGGGGAGTTGTGCAACTGCTCTGGGGGGGGGCTGGCTGTGAGCGGTCAGGATCTTCGGAGCCATGGGAGCGAGTCAGGCACGCTTTGCTCTTCCCTGTGCCCTGGACTGGAGAGGTTGCTCCAGGGAAGGTAACTCTGCAGAAGAAGATGCTCAAAAATCTTCTTGTCTAGTTTGCATTATGGATTATTTTTTTTCTCAGAAAATGACATTTTATGGTTCCCTCTCTTCTTTTTAGGCATCATAACATGCAGTTAGCTTCTGGAGTTCATAGCTATACAACAGCACTTAAGCCTTTTATACATGTGCTGAGACTCCAGAGCTACAATATCAAGTGTGGAAAGCATGGGTTTGGCAAATGGTGAGAATGCTGCAGCGTCAGGGCACGAGACAACAGTGTGCTGTGGTTCATGAGGGAGGACTTTCCTACAGGTGGGAAAACGGGGCTGCCTGTATCTGGCTGCCCTGCCTAGCCCCTTCGAAACAGCCAGAGCAGGTCAGTGCGAGGCAGGATCCTGAGCTAGCCTGGCTGGCCAGCAAGCATTTCAGTTAGAGCTTCTCTGGTGCTGTGACCTCCTTGTTCCAGTGGACAGTGCTGGGAGGAGGCTGGGATTATTACAGCATTTCTGTAGTATTTATAACTGGACTTGGCTGATTTATATTGCCTGATGCTAAGGAGTGCATCCCTGGGTAGAAACATGATTAAAATATCAAGAGCTGCAGTGAAGGGAAGGGATTTAGTGGGTATGTGTTATGCGTCGCAGGTTTGTCATCTCTTTTGAGCTGTGCTGTGCTTGGGTTGTACTGTCAAGATCTGAATAATTTATTCAGAAAGTTATGCTAACTCTTTATGGCATTGAAACACTGAAGATTAGTAAATAATTAATAAAAACATTTCTTCTGCAACCATGTCCTTGTATGAGTCACTCAAGCTTTGCTGAATATGCTGAGCAGTCAGTTGGAATATTCAGTGCCTGCAGAATCAGCATGCCTTCAGTGTTTCTGTTCTGCAGAAAAATAATCCCTTTAAAGCTTAAGAATTTCAACTAAATAATTAAAATCAGGAATAATAAGCTATGTTTGTGATATGTAGATAAGTGTGTAGATATGTGTGTTTATATATACATACAGATATAGATAAATAAAATTGAGGCCACACTGTAAGCCGTAGAAGAGCTGGGACTATGTAGGGTCAAGGACAGTCCAAGCAGATGTGGTAGAACATTACTGCATCTGATAATGCCTGTTTGTCCAGTGACTGAGCACCTCCAAAGCAAGTCAGTGTTGAAAAATGGCTAAAAGGCTGCTTTAGGTTTTTGAAGTAGAGATTCAACAGCAAAAACTTAGCTTAAAAANTGCAGTTGAAGACTTTCCCCTTCTGTGAATCCAAATTGCTTTGCAATTTTTTTTTCCTGCTGGGGATGCTGCTGAAATGTTTAGGTATAGGATCTAAAGTATCTTTTGACAGTAATAATTAGACAGAGTGGAGACCTGAGATTTACAGGGTAACAAAAATTACATCTGCCTAGATGATGGGAGAAAAGAAGAAGATTTAATGAAAACTTGGACTTTTGTTCTCTCACCTATAATTTAGTAAAAATTGTGGGAGAATGTTGCAGTCACCTCAGTAATCATACTTAATTGATATAAGGATACCCACAGTGTAGCTGCTCTTTCATTAGGGTTTATGCATATAACAAAAACATTTTCCTAAATGCCACTTGAATAGTTAAGTGAATGTCTTTGCCGTAGCACGCTTTGAATAATGGTAACATCCTGGTAGGTTATAATCACTCCCAGAAACCATAATCACCATCTTCAGAGAATGAAAATATACTTAATGAGCAAACCATGCTACTTGCTGTGAATGAGCAAGGGAGATGGCACACAGGCTTTGTATCAGGCTGGATGAATAACTAAATATTTACAACAAACTTGTCCCGTTAGCGCTGGGGGTTGAGGACTGCTTATGAAGTCAAGGAGCAGTGAGGTTGCTGGACAGCAGCTGCATGCAATGTCTGGAGTAAGCTTGGGTTGCCTGGGTGATGCTTCTCTGTCATTATTCTGTTTAGTGCTCATTTGTAATAAATATTCTTATTTAAGGAATATTCTTAGGGCAGTTACAGCTATACATGGAAGGGCTTGAAGTACAGGACCTGTGGTAAAGTGTACACAGTGGTTTGAATTGGGTTAACCCCAGGGTGATGGGCTGGAGCACTCAGGACACCCCAGTTGCTGTGGTTCACTGTATCTGTAAATTTGTGGAGTGACTCTGTTACATAGCCAGAGTCCAAAAGATATTGTGTCAGTGTATAAGAAAATTGATATATGTAATGAAGAAGAAGGAATGTTACAAGCAGTGCTACTGTGCAGAACAACAAGATCCAATTTTCCCGAGTGTCTGTGACAATACAACCTGTTCCCAGTAAGTTCTTAACAACTTTGGAAATGAGGAGAGTGGAAGTTTAGATCATTTGAAAAGACCTTGAGAAATCCCTACAAGAGATCCTGGACAATGCTCACCCCAAGGGTGGCGTGGGCCCTCTTGGGCTGGCAGATGATGTGAAATATTCCTCCACAGCGGAGCTGAGAGGACTCCCTTGGTTTCCTGTGTTCTCCCTTGGGTCACCTCTGCCTTGCCGTGGGCTGTTTCAGTGCACTGAGCTGGCAGCAAACTACCACCCTCCTTTCCCTCTCCTTCAGCCTCCCCAGATTTTTCTGCAGCCTAGTGTGCAGGGCTGGACTTCTATCACCCATGAGAGGGGAAGGGAAGGTGCCAGCACCTGTCTGGGGTGGGGATAAGGGCAGGACCACCTCAACAAGTTCCTAGAATAGTTTAGGCCTTTCTAGGCAGTCATCTAGAGGTATCCTAGTGAGTGAAGTACTGGACAGATTGATTTGTGGTATTAATAATAAGAGAGTTCAAAAAACATTGGTGGCAGGAAGGAATTTGACCTGACCCAGACTGAAGGAGTCATGGGAACAGCAGGGACACATTCAATAAACAAAAAGCCAAGGCAGCAGAAAAGAGCTTAGCACCTGAGATGTGTTTCCTCAAGCAAATTTGAAATATCATATATTTGAAGTGTCAGTATCATAAATACCCAGGCATCTGAACGTATCTGTTTTTCAAGATGCTGAGTTTAAAACCCAGAAGAGCAGAAGGAAGCGGATGGCTTTTCATTGTGATGGAAGATAAAAACGGACAAAGGCAGGACCAAGTGTATTCCTGGGTGCAAGAGTGAGCCTGCTTTTCTGTATGGGCTACAGGTGTTATTATTATTCCTCTCAAACATAAGTGTCAACACATTTTAAATGAGTATTTAATAAATCATCAGCACCCTGCAAAGTTCTGGACACTTACCTGGCCATTTTTGTAAGGGTAGGTACCCTGAGTCAAACAGCTCTGCTCTAGGTAGGAGTAGTGGTTGTCCAGTGCCAGAGGTGGAGCAATGGGAGGAAGAGGAGACCTGTGCTGGAGCAAGAAGAGAAGCAGTGGGACCTCTCCATCCAGCACTGGTGAGCCGTTTCGACTGATACTGCCAGGAGAGCCTCTCATCTCTATGCTGGTATCTTTGGAGATGGGCTAGGTCAACAGCTGTTCAATGGCCGCTTTTAGGGGGACCATCATAAGCTTACACTGTTTTTGGTTTAATTCTGGAAAAAAAAGTTCTCTTGCGTAAGGAAGCTTTTTCCTGTTTCCACTTCAATATTGCAATATAGATACAGCGGGTAGGGTAAGAAGGGAGATGTTCTGTTTCACTTCTCATAATGTGATTATACTTCAAGATTTTAATGACTTCTTAACAGAACATTGTCTTTCTTAAGATTCTCCTATTTAATGAAATGGATAGAGTAAGGTTGGGGCTTGTTTGTAATGACAATTTACTAAATAGCATTACAATTGCATGATAGTATCTATAGCAAGTGATATCACTGCTTTATCTGGGGATATAGTTGGTGACTTGCAGGCTCGTTATTGACTTTGTTTCTCCAGAGAGCTTTAAATTTGGATGAAGCTCTGTTTATTTTGCCACTTAAATTCTTTTCCCCAAATACGTGCTTCCCTGGCAAGTCTTAGTCATTATCTGTCATCTTGGGATTTTAGAACATTTGAAACTAAATCTCCTTGTGATTTTCTTTTCTTGTTCTTTTTTTTCCCTCTTTCAAGTTGTTGCTATCAATACTGGTTTTAGTATCGGTCAATTTAATTTCTTTGCTGCAAGTACCTTACCTAATAGCATACCATAGTATGTAATACCATAGTGTAAATGCAATGATTTGTTATGTTTTTGTACTGCTAGGAGTTTACCTGGTGGAACCACAAGTCTGATTAATGTTCTTTGTTAAACTAGTGTCTTCATGATGTGAAGCAAAGAGGCACTAGAAAATGCAAGAACTTAGTAGCCGTGCTCCAGGCAAGAGATAATGGTGCACATCCTGGAGGAGGGGAAAGTCTCCCAGGGAATATGCAAGCAGGTCAGGTCACTGAAGTCAGTATTCATCAGCGCACTTCCAGCTTACAGTGCTTCTGACGTGAACATGCTTGTGATTATGTCTCCAGTTCAGATCCAGTTTGCAAACCGTTAAGGTGCAGGACACAGACTGGGATGCCTGAAGGCAGAGGGATGCAAAACAGAATAACCTCTGACCATAGTACATCAGTATTTCAGATTTTTGCATTAAGTGCCCAGGCTGGACATGTAATACAGCATATGTCTAAGCAGCCTGCGGCTGATGAAACAGCCTGTGCATGTTAGAGATGAGTGGGTTAAGTTTTAAAAGATAGAAGGTTGAGATGTGAGCAGATGAAGACAAAATACGATCAGTTTATACGTCCTTTCAAGAAATTAGCCATAGGGAAAAATATAACTCTTGGTGGATAAGTTAAAGACGACTTGAGGCTGTGCTCCTAGAGAAGCTACTGCTGAGGAGAGCTCGTTTGCTTTTTGTACCTCTGGAGTGAATCTTTTCACATACTCTTGATAGCTGCTCTTTGAAAGTTTTCTTCTGAACCCACTTGCCATTTTGCCTGTTGATTGCAGAGATGAGGGGGGAGGGAAGGGAAGATGGTTGTGGGGAAGGTGACAGCACTGTTACAGCAAGCAAAACTTAAACTAAATTTTTTTAAAAAATAGTTAAATGTCTATTGGTATGACTAATGGTCCAAGGAGAGAGAACAAGATGATTTCTGTTATCACTTCTTGACCATCTTCCTGCAAATTCAGTCACTCCCCTTTTCTCCCCTCCAGTAGTCTTTAGGTCAGTCCAAGAGGGGGAAATATCCACAGGTGAAAAGTGAGACTTCTTAATATTTGCAGGCCCAGGTAGTGAAAATCTGTAGGCAAAAGTGAAAGATAAAATTTAAAGTTGCCATAGGAACTATTTAATAAAAAAATGCCACGGGAGTCTTTGGATTTGTTTTAAAGGGTTTTAGAGGAGTTCATAGTTCTGGGGGGTCATCATCACTGATTTCTTGATCACTTGATCTTCTGTCCTGTTGGAACAAGAAGATGGAAGTTCCTGATGAAAAGGTCTGGTGAGAAGTTTATACTTTCCTACCACCTGGAGATGGGAGCAAGGACAAGGAAGTTGTTAGGACCCTAGGACAAGGGGCAGAGGGCATCTGGAGACAGCTGGTTTCTAAAAATGTAATTTAGAGAGATGAGATATTGGGCTAACTGCAGTATAGAAAAGGAAATATGGGGTCTGTGTGGGATAGGAGGCTATGTGTATCGGCAGTGTCATGTAAAATGGGAGAGAATGTGCTTTTGTAAACTTGGAGAAGTAGATGGGATAGAAAATAAGACATGGATGAAATCCACAGGCTCTTCCTCAATTTCATGAACTAGTTTATCCTTCCACAGCAATAATCCTTTTAGAAATGCTCCACTTGGAAAAAAAAAAAAATCCTTTTTCCAGGACTCTGTGAAGGATGCATCGCAGCCTGGCACTGGAGATCCCAACCCATAGAGCATAGCATGTTGTGCAAAATAGTTGAAAAATGGAGCTTTGTAAAAATGTCTTTTGAGATGTGAAATTTGCCGTTTGCCTTCTATTTGCTTCAAAGTTCTTCAATTGTTTAAATGCCACCTTTGTACCAACCGTGCCATTCACTTGGCAATTTGTCTTTATTCCTGATAATAAGCATGCTGGATACAAAAATAGCCATTCTACTTGTGATCATCAAACTTTAGCTGAATGTGAGACAAAGAATTTGGCAGATCTCCAGATAAAATATTACAGAGGAGCTCAAGCAGGCGTTAGTATGTGTTGCTTATACACTTTGTGCTTTGAAATCTCTGTATTGCTTCTGATATGTTCAAAAATAATGAGCTATTGTTCCCTATTTTTTAAATTAAAACTATATTCTGTGTCATCTTAAATAAATAAAATGCAGCAAAACCCCAAGGATAAGGTCTTGCAGAGCTGTGTTGGGTACGGTAAACCCGACTACGAGCCCAGTGGGCAGGACTGCAGAACTAGCACTAGAACTACACCTACTTATCTTCAGAAAGCACTGGAATACACTGGGTTCTTAAATACTCTGAATGTAATTAACTGTAAAAAATAAATGTACCTGATTTCTGATCATAAATCCATACTTAAATTACTGAATACTTTAAAGCTACCCATTTGAAGGATTAGAGAGAGGAAGAAAGAAGCATTGTTTCTTTATCTTCAAGCCACGTGCAAACTGGCATCCAAGGTCTGGTTTTTTGATAAGCAGTATGACTTATCTCCCCATTGAAATATACGTTGTTCTTCCCTTTAAGTATATTCTAGGATTCAGATTACGTTCAGCTGTTCCCTTTCTTTCCTTCTTAGTCTCCAACTTCTTTTTGTTTTTGACATGCAGAGAAAACAATTTGCTTCAAAATATGTATCTTTTCATAACATAAATTCAAGGAGAGGATGAGGAAAGATGTATATGCTTGGCTGAGCTAATGAGAAAATGACTCAGTCTGTGGGTCTGACATCTCCTTGTATCACATAAAGTGTTTGACAAAGAAAAATGGATTTTGCTTTAAATACTTAAAGCCACCACAATAACTGATCATATTTTGTAGATTACAATAGGCTTAAAACAACAATAAACCATGAGCCTTCCTGCCTTTTCTGTCTGAAGTTTATAAATACCAAATGAAGCTCAGTGACAAATCCTTGATTTGAATTTATGTAAAACATTGGTGACGTTAAAAATCTTAATTGGAAGAAGAGAGTAGAAATGCAGAGCTATAACCTTATCACCCCTCCCAAGAGGATATTTTCAAGCCACTGGGGTACGGTGTGGGCAGTCGACTGCTATGGACATTACCCTTGTATTTACTGAAGGCAGGGGAGACAAACTGCTTGGTCCTGGGAAACTAAAAGATATTCACGCAATATTTGATACCCATGCTAAAATTTGATCCGTGATCTGCTATCACAGGTTGTGTTAGAGACCATCTCTGCCATTTTTATTGGTATTCCATTTGTAACAGAATGAGCATGATGGACATGTTTTGAATAAGGCCACGTATTTTGGTGGTTCATTGTTCTTCCCCGTGGTTTACCCCCGCTGACATTAGACAATGCATTGGGTGAATTTAGCTTCTCTTCTGAGAGGTTAGATTCTCTGCTCCTTCTTTAATCCTTCCTTAAATTAAAACATCTTCTTGTCTGCAGGGAGGTGTGATACTGACCCCTGTTATTTAGCATTCCAGAGTCCTATACCATGAGCAGAAAAAAAACCCCAACGCATATATCTAATCATATATCTACTGAGGTAGCATGTAGTGTAGTAAATTACATATTCTGCTTGATTAACTAAAACTTAATGAAAGTGGAAAATTTCTAAGGCTGGAAAATGGGAGGAAATATCAGTATTCCAGGAAATTTCCTTGCTGCTTTTTTTCCTTGGTAGGGTTTTTTTAACTCTGTAGTATATTCTGTGTGATATGTACTGTACAGAAATTTTCCAACTATTTTATAGTTGGAAAATAATTTACTTCAGGTATTTCTAAGGCAAGTTCCCTATTGTGTCTTCATCACAGTATGTTTGTCCTGTGCAATGTAAATGTGTGGTTCCAGACATATGTACGTGCCCACATATGTGGTCTCATTTTTTTGTATCTTTTTTTCATGAGAAAACTGCTATAGTATGACCTGAATTTTTAACCTTAAATTACTTTTTAAACCAATCTTCTTTCTACTAGGGTAAAAGCTGAATTAACATTTAGATAAATAGAAATCTGGCTTGGAGGTTTTTTGTTAACCTTTTACTAAATAATTTAAACTTTATTGAAATAATCCACTTTTGTAGGGAGTTACATTGCATTTATTCTAGTTTCACTGTCCTAGCTTAAATTAAGCTTCAATTTATCGTGGCTTGTGAAACCTACGTCTTGTTTATTGTACTCTGACAACAAAGTATTGGCAAAATTGTATGTTTAAAATCAGGAAAAGAAAAAGTGAATCTGCTTTAGTAATTTAAATTATCAATTTTATGTTTTCAGTTTATCCAAATGAACTGAAATTTCCGTGAATATCTGTGAGTGCATGAATGTGACAGGTAAGATGGATTTACTGCATTCTTTACAAAAATTAGATGTTAACGATCTCCTTTAAGTGTGACTTGTTAAAGCCATTGTTCATTACTGTAGTTGTTCTACTAAACTAAACTCACTTGCAACCATCTGTGAGTTCAGAACTTAGTAAATAAGAGCAGAATGAACAAGAACTGTTGGTGAGAGAGCAAATGTTTTGGCATGTACAGAACAAGGATATAACTAGTAACTTCTTTAGTGCTGTGCTTTGGATTTGGTGACATTTGAAATAACGAGCCAGATGTCTCTGAACAGTTATATTTTGTAACCTCTGAGGGGACAGGGACGATCTCACTTTCTGCAACGGTATTTTTATGTAAAAGGAGAACTTGTAGCACCATGATAAAATAAAATAATGCAGCAAGCTCTTGGTACCATTTTTCAGTGGAGATCCTGCTTGCTATTGCAGTGTTACATGCTTTACAAGCCTTGCACATTTTTGTAGTATCTTTAATGTGCATTAACAAATACCTGTAACTTTTGGCATAAATAATAATTTTTATGTACATTTAATTTCCTGTGCAGGAGAGAAGGCGGTACAGTTAGGGCTTGCAAAAGGGGAGGTCAGGGAAAAACTGGAGGAGGATTTAGGTTGGGTTGCTGACCTCGCCGTTTGACCCAGAATACTATTGTAGAAGCACTCAGCATCCAGCCCTCCATTATCTCCATTGGCAGGTCAGAAATGAAGCCAGGCTGAGCATACTTAAAATAGATCCTTTTTATTTGGTGGCAAATTCCAATACTGCGTAACCCTTTCTCCAGGCCACCTGCTAGCAGAGCTAATGCACTTCCAGAGTCAGCTCCCAGCGTTGCTGGCGCATCCTTGGTGTCCGGCAGCCCCTGAGTAGCAGCGCTGAATTAAATGTGGGCCTTCCATGCAAAAAGAGGGAGAACCTTATTGCAGCTAAATTCCTGTGGGGAATCAAGAGGTTCAGCTAGCCCTCTGCAGCAGCAGCACAGAGACATTTTAAGGTATGAAAGTCACTTCAGTATGTGTGTAAGCTCCACTGCTATTTATAGCAGCAGTGTATTTAGCTCCACATTGAATGTGTGTGAGGTCCAGTGACACCCGTGAAGGTTATGCCTTGCGACAGAAAAGCAACCTAAGAATGCGTCAAGGATCTGTACTGTGCAGTGGGGCTTCAGAGCTGTTGTAAGGAAAATATCGAGCAATTTGAAAGCTGCACTTCTAATACCTTTCACTTTCATTGCAATTATTATTTCTCCCCCATCCTAAATTTGACACTTGCAATGGCTTTCTCAGCAGGCAGCAGGATCTGCTCTCATGCCCTGTGCTAAAGAGGGGACGAGGTACCTCTGTGTGCTGCTTGCATATGCCAGTAGAGATCTGCGGTACTGGTAATTTGTCTGTTAATTTGAACGCATTATGGAGACTCTTTGTGCATGAAATCCTATTGCACTGCTCTACTGCTGAGAAGCTGGTTTCCATACAGCTGTGTGTATTTAATAAAATTAACTGAAATTAATTAGGGAGTTCCTCCTTATTTCTTTTGACTGTAATCCCATATCACAGGAGCACCCTATTGCATCTGGCACAAGCTGCTCACAGGAGAGGCCCAGACATAAATTAGCATGTAATCTGAGTTACCTTGAACCACTTGAAAGAGTGGCTCATCTAGACGAGGTTAAAGTCTGGTGAACTCTGAAAGTGCTGTGCTTTGCCTCTCCTGAAAACATCTACATAAATGTTGAATCTGTGGGGTTTTTTTGGTGCTGGATGCTACAGTTTTGTTGCTGTAGTTTGGAAAGGCAGCAGTGCACAGCGTTCCTGAAAGCCAGGGTGAAAACTGAGATTTGATCTGTCTGGATGTCGAGGAGTGTGTCTGCTTTCTCCAGAGTGAATCCAGGCTCACTAACTATGTCTCTTCAATTGGTGAATGGTTAGATCAATATAAGTTGATAATTCCCATTTAGTAAGGGGAGGTTTTGCCATAAAAACAAAAAACATAAAAGGTGTAGGAGAAATTTTGGTTGGAGAGCATTTTCTGCTTCCCTCGTGGTAAAAGTCATATAGTGGAACAATTTATGCTCTGTGCACTGATGCTTAGATGTAAATCCCACATTTTAGGAGCAAAAGAAATCGTTCAAATCAGGCCCACATCCATTTGTGATTATAGCAGGCCATCATTAGAAGAATTGAGGCCAGAACAAATAAACTCTTCATAAAGCAAAGTACTCCTCTGAGTGAAATAACTGTACTGGGGTCAAAGGGTTTACTTTCATACGTGATTATTATTTATATAGTTATGTTTTTATGCTCCAGCCCTCATAAATTTACATTGCATATTACTTAACAAAGAACATCATATTGCTGAAAAAGTTTTTACTCTGGTGATGCTCAGCTATAGATATGACTTGAAGTAGGGTTTTTTTTACTATTTAAATAGCTATTCAGCTGTGAATCCTTGAGATGTCTCAGTACACGAACTATTGGCATTTTGCCATATTTCATTATGATCAATGGGCTGATTTGCAAAGTAAGAATCCTGTGTCCCTTCCAGCACATGGAAATGTGTGCTGTGCCTTCGGATATGGAAATATGCTCTAGAACAGATGGACAAATATTACCACTAGACAACCGCATGATAACAAAAAAATCCTTCTGCAAAATTTTCATGGAGCTTTATGCAATTAGGGGACACGTTGTGTGTGTTAGCAAAAAACAACTTTTTGTTTGGTTCATCACCCTGTAACAGTGATGTTGTGGTGGTGTATGTCACTGCTTTGTGTCTGGTGTAAGAAATACTGTAGTGACAACTATGAAAATGTTTGGTTTGGTTTTTTTTGTCATCTGGATGGTTTTGGGTATGTCATACCTTCCTAGACAGATGGTAGATATTCTTGTTTCCATAGGTCCTGCTGCAGTATCATGTAAGAGGTGCATCAGCTCATCATGGAGTTAATAATTGAGGATGTATTGGGTGCTTCTCCTGTGCACAAGGTCATTCTTCACATCGTCACCCTGTGTGTGCTCTTGGTCTGTGGCAGTGCTGTGATTTTGCCCAACTCTGACTGCAGGAGAAATTCTGTCTGTGGCAGGTTAAGAGTGTTCAGAGAAACAGATGCCAAATGTAGCTACTGGAAGGAGGAAGATAATTTGAGGTTGTGCCCAGGCTGTTTGTTGCTGTTATGTTTTGTATTACAGTAGCGTCACAGACCCTCCCTCTGAATACGGAGGTTCCTTTTGCCTGGCATTGCACAAGAGCAGAAAGGTCTGATCGCTGCCCCGATGGCTCTGTTGGGTAGATAGATGAGAAACACAAACACTTGAAAAAAGTGAGAACAATTATTTTCATCGTACAGACTAGTAATAGCAGCCTGAGTGTGATTTAAGAAGGTGCCATCAGAAGCTGGACTGTGCTTCCCAGAAAGTGCCACAGACCTTTTGTATCCTATTTCAGAGCCTCAAGCAAGGCAAAATGCTGCCAGAGCCTGAGCTGGGTATGGAAATACTGTGTTGCTTAGGAACTGGATTCCTCCTGGTTTCTTTTATTTGTTTGTCCTTGATAGCAGCACAAAGACTAGTGAGTGGGTTTGCGGAGGAGAATGATGTTACAATTATTTGTGAGGTTTCTATTATCATCAATGCTGCCATAGAAAGAAGACTTTCCTCTTCTATTATGTTTATTTTAATCTCTTTTCACACATATTACGTATGGATGAGGTTTTAAATATTATGACTCAAATTCAAGAACGTAGCTGGGCACATTGTACTGGGGAGAGGTTCTTAAAAAGGCTTCTTTCTGCTGCGGTCCTTAAATCAGCCAGGTCACTGTAAAAGAGGTTGGTGAAGTTGAGAACAAGGACCAGAGAATCAAGATGGGAACATCAACAATTTTAAAGATAAATCTCCCTCTAGAAAATTTAGGAGGCCAGCCTTTTTCGATACATTGTCGTTTGAACTGGAACTGTTCTCTTTTATGCACAGGCTTTCTGCGGTCTCTGTTTGGATTGATTCTATCATTACGGATACTTTCCCTTGCTAGTTGACCTTTACTCTGCTATTTTATTTAAATGTGCTTATTTCTGAAGGCAAAAGTGTCCAAAGCCATCAATTTGCAGCCCTAGTGGCTGCAAAAAATGCCAGTTCTTTTGTTCATAAATCTCCTAAGATCTCCCTCAAATTATTTTACCTGATAGAGATGTGCTTGTGTCCAGCCATAGTTAAGTAATTTATTTGCCTAATTGGAGTAAATTGTGGAAAAAATGAGTGTTTTTTTCCCTTCCTAGTTTTATAGGCCTCTTTATAGATTGTTACACACTGCAAAAGGTTTTCAGAAAAGCTTACGCCCTCTTAGAGCTCATTTATACCAGCTTATTTGGCCCCACCGCTGTTTACAATGTGCTTACTAAGTGTCATGTGCAACTACTGCATTCTGTGTCTTATTTCTTGATATCAGAGGTTAGTTGGTGCTGCCTAAAAGCAGCCAGCATTGTGGGGGTGCTGTGTCGCTGTGCCATGCTTCAGAGTCTCCAGGTCAGACTCTGGCCCCGTCATGGGAGCGGGGTTTTTACATACTCAGTGCGGCAGGTTGCTCTGTAGTGACCCGGAGCAGAAAGGGAGGGGAACTGACGAAAAACCATGCTGAAGAGGCAGGGGAGAGGCACAGGGAGGTTTCCTGAGTGGGAATATTTTCTAGAAGAACAAGGCAGAGATCAGGGTAGCTGGTGAAAATGGCAAAGGGCTCCCAGGGCCAGGCTGTGCACGGTGAGGCATGTGAAGGCTTTATGTGGTTTTGCCTTAGATTAAGGAGAAAAGAGCAAAGCCTTTAAATTGGTGTGTGTTAAGTAGCTGTGTAGCTCCCCGCTGTTCCCAGAAAGGAACAAAACATGTTTTGGGCAGAGCATAATAGAGGAAAAGGTTTTTGAAATTATGTGGAGTCAAAAATGAATTAATTCCTCCAGACAAGCAGTAGCAAAAGGGAAGAAGCAAAGACTACTAGACTGAATGGGGAAAGGGAGAGTGAAGTTGAGAGAGAGCTGTTTTCAGGCAGCTATGGATAATCCTTACAACGAATGAGTGGCAGATGAGTTTGGCTTTCATAACTTGTGGAGCTGGGCTTACTGAGAGCAGAGATTTGAGTTATATTGGAAAACTCCTTTTATAACTGAGAAAGCAAAAATACCAGATAACCATTGCTGATGTCTTTTGTTTCATACACCTCATTTAAGAAGAAAAAATATAGCAATAGTAGGAGAGACTTTTAGTGCATTGTGGACAGAAAGAACATGATCCATCAAAGGAGCAACACAATAGGCATGCTGAAAGCAAGATGCAAAAGGTGAAGTTCTTATTACTGCACTACACAGCATTGCTGCACTTGGCAAATATGGAATGTCTGGAAGAGAATTAGCTGGGATTGACTTTGGTTGGCCCAAGGGACTCAAATTTATTTGTACTTTTTCATTAGGCCCATCTCATGGTAGAAAAGGTTATTGCAAGAGGGAGATTGCAAGAGGAAATGAGTAGGTGCAGTGTGAGGAGCAGGTAAGAGCTGGGAAGGCTGCAGCAGCTGATGAAGACATTGCTGTAGTGGCAACGTTGACCAGTCACGCTTCATGGGAGTATAAAACCTTAAAATTTAGGTTTTAGGGGACCTTTGCAGACCTGACCTTCTGCTCAGAGCAAGACGATAGTTTCACAGTTTCAGTGTAGTGAGAACAGCTGCAGATTTCAGATATTTGTCAAAATGTTGAAAGTGGGTGATAGAGGTTACCTGGATGATTTGGGTTCTCACTTCTTTCTCATAACTTTAAATTCACTTGTATGGATGGGAACTATTTACTGCTTCATCTGTTTCATTTTTTTATTTGCAAATTTAACCACAGTCACAACCATGACTCATGCTGACACTATGTAGGATCTCTCAAATATCAAAATTCCCAATGTATATCGGCTAAGGTTGTAAGAAATTGCAGCTCCATTTTACAGATAAGCAAAGGCAAAGGTAAGTGGAAGTGTGAGCTAACAACTGGGTATTCCTGGTTCCAGGTGTGTGTCCTGTAAATGATCCATTATGTAGCCCCTCAGTCTCTGAGAAATGGAACTCAGGCTTTGCCTTCTGCCATCTGTTTAACAATTTCTGATTAAAGCTTCAGAAATGCCCTTTCTTTCCCTCTGTGTAAATCTTAAAGAGAATCTTCATCTGTAACAGTAGTATTCTGTCACCTGCTACATGGGTTTATAATAACGTGTTCTTGGAAGAGTGTCATCCTTCTGATGTCCTCCAGGACAATCAGGCATTGCAAGGATGCCGGCTTTGTCACTACGAAGTAAATAAAGGTGTGTGTGTGATGATAGCATTTTGCCTAGCAAGACAGAAACTTTGCATCTCTTCTAAACTGAATTCACTGCTCTGCCCTTCTGGGCTGTGGGCAGTGAGACTATTTGGCAGCTGTTTGCTGTAGTAGTAAATTTGGAAATAATTCAGTGAGCTCCTAGTGGGAAGCTAAGGCTTCTGACAGTCGCCAGAGGCTTCTGCCATCCTCTGGTGCTACAAATCAACGTGACCTTGCAATGCCACGCTGACACCGGCGTGCCAGGAGGGAGGAGTACCCGATGTGCTCTTGTGTGGGAAGAGACATCAGCCTCTGTCAATGCCTCCCTCTTCCAGTTGCGACCTAATTGTTTGGGGATTGGGAGAACCATAAATAAAAGAGATTAAATTCTGCTGTTGAGACAGAAGTTTGGCTTTAAAAAATCGTGAGTTCAAGGATGGTCATGCTTGTGTGCAAGATGGCTCTGTAATTCTGGGACAAATAATTAGAACTGGTAGATAATGTGAATTTAGAAATAATTTTTTTCAGTATTTTTTGACAAATGCTGAGAAAGTCAGGAGCAGTATCAGTTTCTCTTGGTAATTAATGTTTTCTCTCCAGACTCAGTGTGCTGCTGTTTGCTCATACACGTGGTCTTCTGAGATGAGTCCACCTGGTTAACAACGATGCAGCTTTGCTAACTCATGGTCTAACTTGTGTTAATGAAGCTTTCTTCACAACTAGTTCTGATTTTAATAAGGTTTGTGTTCCTGAGGCTTTCAGTGCTCCCCACAATCATCTTGGGCTTTAGAAGTCTTTAAGATAATGTTTATATTAATATTCTCAAGTAAAAGGGTATTTTGTGGCACCGGGGATGAAAGAAATAGGCAGGTGAGGATTTTTCAGTTCATTCTTTGATCTTTTAAAATGTTTATTTAAAAGAGTTATGATTCTTTCATGCCCAGATTTGCCCGTCAGTCACCCTGTGTAACACACTTCCATCAGAGGTGGCAGTCAGCCGGCCAGGATAGTGATGGTGTTTATCACCCACTCAGCTGGCTTGATGCATCGTGTCCCTTGCTCTGCCTGGCCCCCCTTACAGATTGCCTGTGCGCAAAACCTGTGTGGCAGGTTCCCCAGGCTTGCCTGGAGAGCAGAGGTGATGCTGTAGGTTGGATAAGCCAGTGGTGAAACTACAGTGTGCAACTCATTTTTCTGTACAAGAACAGAGAGGGGGGAAAAATGGTGAAAAACAAGAGAAAGGCATCTAGTAAAAATGAGCAAAAGTGGATTTTCAAGTTGTATCTTCTAAGAACATAGATCCTAACTTTTCCGTCTGTTTGTTATTGTTCTCTCTCTGAAAACGGGTGTAATGCTAGGAGGTTCTTTTTTAGGTGAAATAATAAACCTTCAGAGACTTGAGGCTGAATTATTCTCTAAATTTTGGATTAAAAACTGAATGCTTGCAGCTCTAATTGTATTCCAGGTAAAAGTCCTGTTTTCACCTCCCACCCCTGTCCCCCCAAGTTAGTCTCTTTGTCTTTTTATTGAATCTTGCACTGTAATGTTAAGACTAATTTTTTTAAAGAACCCAAAATCCAGTCATGTGCACTGACCTACCTACTCATATCAGGTACCTGCCTCATACCGGTTAAGCCCCTAATTCTACAAGCTCCTGGGCCCGTGTTTTGTTTCGTGGCATGGCTGCAGTAGTGCTGTGGCTGTACTGGATGCTGAGAATGCTTGTAAGCCACCCTGGGATTTGGCCCTTTAGTCAGATGTATGGAAAATTATTACCTTGCTAGGTGCTAGTCTTTTACAAAATCTTTTGTAGACTTTTCAAGAAATCCTAGTTCTTCATAATGATATTTATTCTGGGAGTTCTTTCTTTTCTTTTTTTTCTCACCATTTTGCCAGGAGCACTGCATGACTGAGAATTGAAAGTGTTTTAAGGAGGCTAGATTGTTGGATAAATTGTGTTAGAATTTGTTGGACAATTCCCTTTGAAGAAACAAAGCATTGCTAAATAGAAATTAAATCAATTCCTTGTACCTTAGCATGGATCTGAGAACACAGGTGCTTGTATCCTTCAGTGGTGAGAATTGTGTATATGTGGGTAAGCACAGAAGCAATTTCCTGTCCAGTCTGCTGCTCAGCGTGTAGCTTTGACAGTGACCACCCACTTCCCAGATTCAGAAACATTTCTCGAGATTACTTATTTAAGGGTGAAATCATGTAGTGCTTATCTGCACTATTTATTATGATAAAAAATGTTTTTAAAATCTGTGGAATTTTTAGTGTCTTTATTTCTATAGGTTTTTCACAACGAAGAAAGCATTTCTACCTTCATAGGATGAAGGTTAAAATCTTTGCTGGGCTAGCAACGTTATGTTTAGTCTGTCTGGGAGAAAAAATGCCATTTATAGCATGTATTGTTCTGCACTTAAATGTTTCTTCATTGAGAGACTTCTTGAGATTGGTAGTGAGAAAAAGCATTTGTCATCCAGTGCATGTTCAGTGACACAAGTGAAATGAGTTTATTTTTTAGGTAAGGGTTTTCAAAGCTGTGCTGCTAGAAAATAAATATTCTTCTCGCTGCTTGCATTATAGAAGCAGAAAAGATATTAAGATATGGTTTAGCTAAAATTCTGAGCACATCAAAGATTTAGAATTGCAAAAGTTACAGAAGTACTTTTTTTTACTAGAATTTCAGTAAACTTGGTAGAAGATACTTGTGCATTGCATGGTTCAAAATTTTGCTCAGCCATACATTAGGTTGGTAATACCAAAATTTAGTTCAGGTTGATCAAAGCCTTTGTAATTTCTTAGATAAATTGGTTTCAACTGCAGGTTTACAAGAAAACCTTTACACACACCAGTTTCAGGCTTCATTACTACATTTTTTACAGGCTTTTACTATAGCCTCCATGCTTGGGTGCTTGACTGCTCCTGGAGTGGATATTGACTTTCTGCTGAGACAGGCAGGGCAAGCTGATGTGTGTTGTTTAACATTTAAAAGATACTCAGGCAGCCTGAGGTTCATATCACCTTGGGAGGGATGAAAAGAACAAATAAGGAAGATGGAAGGAAAAAAAAATCCAGAAAAAAGCATCTGTAAAAACCAGTTCTTGTTCAATAAATTCAAATCTGTCTCTGAATAATAAAAAAGTAGGTTTTGAAAAGCTGCTAAATAGGTCCCTGTACTGAGGTCAAGGAAGAAAAGAATCTAATTCACAGTAGAAGGCCGATCAATATGAAATCCAAATAGGATGGTGCTTTTATTGTGGTTATGTTTGATGGTATTAGGTAATGGTGAGATTCAGACCACCTCAGTTTTGAAGCCTGTGCTTTCTGCGTAGAGAAGTGAGAGATGTGCTTCCCACCGGCTGTCCGTATTGAGGATAAATGCCTGAAGTGTTACGGTTTCTCTACGTTGCACAGACAATGTTTTGTTTGTTTGTGCATCTTAGCATGGCAATATACCCTTGGAAAGCTGCTTGCAGTTTAGAAATCACACTTTGAGGCCTGTCTTGCCTTTGCCGAACTATTTGCTGTTGATGTTGGAGAAGTAATCTGCTGGTAAAGATATTGTGGTCCTGCTGGCTCAGGTCTCACCCTCCCCAGCCTTCAGAGATGTTTCATTGCCACCTGGAAAGAAGCTGTCTTTGTCACTTGCAGAACAGACTGTGTTTGGAAAAATGTCGTATTCATTGCAAAGCATGGTGCAAGCAATGCTTTGAGTCTCCGACAATTCTCTCGACTCTACAACTCTCTGCATGTGGAGTTGTAATTTGTTAAGTACATCACGTTCATAAATACAGATGCTGTGTCATTTTTAACATGTGTGAGTTTAACGGAGGGAAGCAAACAAATTAAAAAAAAAAAAAAAG
>VZTO01025606.1:24951-39516 GCA_013400615.1 Syrrhaptes paradoxus
TTCTCTACGTTGCACAGACAATGTTTTGTTTGTTTGTGCATCTTAGCATGGCAATATACCCTTGGAAAGCTGCTTGCAGTTTAGAAATCGCACTTTGAGGCCTGTCTTGCCTTTGCCGAACTATTTGCTGTTGATGTTGGAGAAGTAATCTGCTGGTAAAGATATTGTGGTCCTGCTGGCTCAGGTCTCACCCTCCCCAGCCTTCAGAGATGTTTCATTGCCACCTGGAAAGAAGCTGTCTTTGTCACTTGCAGAACAGACTGTGTTTGGAAAAATGTCGTATTCATTGCAAAGCATGGTGCAAGCAATGCTTTGAGTCTCCGACAATTCTCTCGACTCTACAACTCTCTGCATGTGGAGTTGTAATTTGTTAAGTACATCACGTTCATAAATACAGATGCTGTGTCGTTTTTAACATGTGTGAGTTTAACGGAGGGAAGCAAACAAATTAAAAAAAAAAAAAAAGTAGAACTTCCAGATGAAGAATTTGAGGGTGATGTATTAAAGCATGTGAAGAAAGTCACATCTGAAATTCCCAGGTCTGGTATGGCGTTGCAAAAATTCTTGGATTCTGTGAGAGTCGATGTGTTATCTCCCTGTACCAAAGTATACACGAAGGCTCCAGGTGCTGCCTGGGGACTGATCCAATAGACTCAGGGCAACTTCCACAGTGTGGCAATTGCTGGACAAATCTATTGTTATAGAGCATTTGATAGTAAAAACTGTATTTTTTTTTGTCCTATCACTGAAAAGAAGTTATGCCACTTTTTTTCTTAATTTTGCTAAAACGAGAAATTCTGTACATTTTCTAAAGAAAAGCAATAAACCACATTCTGACACTTTACTGTTAGTGTCACTTGGCACAACTGTAATTTTTTCCCAGATGTGTTTTTTCCCCAGATGCGGTTAGAGCCTTAGCAGCAGAAATTACAGGAGCCAGCTCAGTTGTATTGTTCTTGTTCCTGATTTACAAAGATGTATTAATCCCAGCTAATCGCTATCCAATAAGTGTAAAGATAATTGCATTCTGAGCTTTTTAAATGGGAGTGTCTTCTGGTTGTTTTTATATAAAACTAGAAATTGCTCTTTGGTACGAGACAGAATGATCAGCAAAGTCTTAAAAATGCTTTCTTAAAACCCCTTCATATAACCAAGATTTGTTAAGTAGTTTCATAGGAGTCGCCATCAAAAAATAGCTTGAATAATAGAGAAATTTAGTTCAGCTCTTCAGTGATGTAACTTTGCTTACTTCAGAGGAAGTAAGCAAAAAGTAAAGTATGGAGAGAAACATCCATTTCACATGGCTTTTAGAAACAGAAAATCCTGATTTTCATTCCTAGTTGGTACTTGTCCAGCTCTTTTTACTTCATAAAAAGAAAAGGTGCTGGTAAGATGTTCACTTGGGATCCTTGGGTGTCTAAGTAGAAGCTGGGTTGAAGATTGCAGCCCAGCTCCTGTTCCTGTTTTGGGTCAATTGACCTCTTTCAGACAGATAATGCTTTCAGCTATGAGGACACAGCACTCTTTTTTTCTTTCTAAAGTTTTCAAGCAGCAAGAGAAGAACAAGACTAGAAAAATTGGCGGGAGGGGGGGGGAGGGAGTTGTGTGACCTAAACTAAAACCTCTATAGTGTTAAATTAACCACCAGAAAGGTCATATATATATAATTCAAATATAAATAAAACTGCATTTGTATATTGTACTTGATCAGCAATAAGAGGATGTCAAAAGAAGAAAAAAAGGATGCTTTTGCTGTTTCTCTCTTTCTGTGTTTCTCAGTTGGTTCATTTCTTATTCTAGAAGATGAAAGGTAGGTTTAAGGATTCCAAACCAAGCTGGTGCTTGATAAACAGTAGCCCTTTCCATTATCTCTTAGTTGTTACTACTTCTTCTGCCTGTTTTCTTTCACGTAATCTGTAATTTGCTTCCCTGTTTCAGCTGCTGTCTGGGTGATTTTTCTTCTGTAACATCTCCATGGTTGGCCTTTCTTGACTAGTCCAGCAGAACTTCTTCCAGGTTCTCGCCATTTTGAACCTTCATTACAGGAGCTTCTGGCTTGATGAACAGTGTCTTGCTGTGTGTGCATGTACTGAGAGGAGTTGCTAAGACAACTTTTTAGACAGTTTCTTTGAGCCTTCTACTGCTGTGGATTCAGCGCTTCCTTGGCTTTCTTTCCTCTTTTCCATCAAACATTGGATACCAACCCAGGCTATCCTTCCACCTGGATGCCCTATTCTCTTCCAAGAGATCCTTGCCTTGGTTCAGTCTTTCTCTCCAGTTCCTCTGCCCTGTGTGTTATTGTGAGCAACCTCTTTGAAAATTTTCCATATTGCCTCTTCTGCACAATCCCGTTATACCTTCATGATTAAAATGCCTCAAAATGTTTCTGCTGGCAAAGAATGTGAGAAACTGCACTAAGCCACTAAACTTTCACAAACCAATGTTATTTCTTGATGCCTCAGTCTAGGGGTTTGTTTGTTTGTTTGTTTGGGTTTTTTTCATGTTTTAATTGGAAGCTATTTGGAAGAAAGAAACATCTTCATTTTTACTTTATCCTGTTCTGTAGAGTACCCACCAAACTGTGATATCTCCCATGCCTGGAGGTCCTTCACTGTGTTAAAAACTAAGAATAACTTGCAAGCTGTCGAAAGAGAAAAATGAGTAGCTCAGTTTTCATGTCTTCTTCTTCCAACTGTCCCAGCTTTAATTTCAGGTTATTAAAATTCAGTCATAGTAATACTAAGTATGTTTAATTCCAGAGGAATTTAGATTAAGTGTTTTGAGCCTGCAGACAAAGTTAGATTAAATAATGCTGCCATGTGCCAGTAATTTTTTGTCTTCCAGGATTCAACCCACAAAGATATTACATTAGAAAATCAAGGCAGTCGCTAGGGTTTCAAGCATATAAATTTGGAAGTATTTTAACTTTGAAAGATGTCAAAAAAAATGAGCCTGAAATGATTCTCTGTTTTCCATTCTCATTGAATTAATCCCATTTGAGAAGCTGCATCTGTAGAGTTTCATTAGTATTACTTCCAAACCTAGTTACCACCCCCCTTTCTGGTTCTTGACTGATGGAGTTATTGAATTCCTCGCTGGATGAGGTTATCTGGAGCCCTGAGGATAAAATTCTGAGAGAGTTTATTACCGTGATAGAATTTGTATGGATTACTTACCATGGCAAGACTGTTTCTTTGTTATTTATATGTGTGGTTATGACACCTTGTATAAGTTTACAAACAGGAACAGAAAAATTCAGGTCTCTTATGAAGGGATTTCAATACTCACTCTGCTAAGGCTCTACGTCTTGAAGTAGTCCTTCTGTATCGTTTTACCGACTTGACTAATGGGATGTTAAATGTGCTGTTTGGCATTTTCACAGTCCTGAAGGAGACTCTGAGACTTGCATGCGGTCTGTATTTTGCATAAACTTTCTGCCCCTCTGGCATCTTAGACTGACTCTCCATGGCATTAGTTCTTCTCATGTATGATTTTTGTTGTAATGCTAACAGCTTACGTACCAGATAAACCAACTTGTGTAGAGAGCCTTCATTGCACGTTAAGCTGCCTTCTTTGCTGAGCTGAGGGAACGCAATATAAGGCAAATTTGAATTAAAGTAGTTCTGGCCATGCACAGAATTCATTAGCTGTTTGAAAATCTTAGTGTTGTTAGCTACACTGATGTGACTTTGAATGTCGATGAGTCTGTAGGCATAAATGATGTACGTGCAGCACTGCTGGGATGAAGACAGAGCGGCTTAACCTGTTTTCTGTCCTCTAAATATGCCTGATTTCACGGAGTCTGCATTAATGCCTGTAAAGAGAAGGGAAGATTTACCATCAAGATAGAAAACCAAAGTGGTCTTTGCTCATAAGAGACTGGTTATGCACTGCTCTTGAGCTGTATCTAGTTTGGCCATAAAACTGACACAAGCCTGTTGCCTGTAACTGGGAACTTGCTGGGAGCAATGTCCTGCTGCCCACTAGAAAAACACAGCGGTCTTTCAGCAGCAAAGTAAGAGCAGCACTTCAGTAGCCAAACTTCTCTACTGTGTCGCCTGGATTACATTATATACTACTGATGTCCATTTCGAAGCAGTAAACCAGTTTAATAACTCTAAGTTATATTTTGTTTTTCTTAGCTAGACACATGGGCACCATCTACCTTGTACCAGCTCCGCATTGATCTGTGTTGCGCTGCATGAAATAGGCCAAGCTGTCATCAAAGGCACCTGGGCTGGCTCCAGGAAGATGACGAATCGCTAGGTTAAATTTAATTGATGTGGTGTATTATTCTGAATGACTGAACTTGGCGGTGTTACAGTGGAAGCATACCTTTTATCTTTGTTTTCCTGGGACTGAGGCTATAAAACTCTAGGCTACATCCTTTACTCAGGTTTACTGTACGTTTCTGATGCTATAGTGCTCTAATATCTTGCTGTATGTCACTGTCAGCTGCGAGACTAATGCAAGAATTCATCTTGGCTGTGTTGCCCTTATATCCTTTGCACAAGGCAAAAATATTTACCAGACTAGAGATAGAAAGAGCAGTTGCTGAGTAATGTAAGTGAAAAATGATCTATGAATGCAGACCTCGATTGACTGGAAATGAAATACTGTGATAAAAATCCCATTTTTTAAAATGTGTGATTGTGCCAAGGAGTGCATTGCCTGCTCTAGGGTTTTATAGAAGTTGTACAGTTTAAGCTCTACTTTATTTTTTTATATGTACTAACTGGAACATCAGGAGAGTGTACTGAAAGGTTTGGAAAAAGAGTTATCGTAAGACCATTGCCAAATTACCCAGCTAGACTTTGCTGTATGCACTTCACAACACTGTTTCTTATGTCATTCTGTATTAGAAAAGCTTTTAAACAAGGAAGTGAAGGTGTCAAGAGATGGCAGACTCAGAGAAGTAAAAAAAAAAAAAAAAAAAAGTAAAACATTTGATATGAGCTACTTCAAACTCCTATTGCTTGTAGTAAAATATCTACTTCTGAGATACTTGCTCTTTAAGCTGGCAATGAAACAACATGTGGTAGAGAGAAAATACTGGTTAGCTTTTTGGATATGCCTGTTGTGCTGAAGGACGAGTACAGTTTAGGAAGCATCACACCAGACTTTATTGAGGCTGAAATCCATGAAATCCAGCTCCCTTCACTTGAACTAAGTATAGGAAGCATAAATATGCCTTTTCTTAAGGACAGTTGAAATATCCAAAGACTAAAATACATGTAAACAGAGACGTGATATCAATTTAATTCTCATCTGTCATTTGGATGCAGTATGGTATGGAGGCACCTAGAAGCAGCAGGGGAGCAGCATGAAAAATGGGTGAAAACATAAAGCAAGAGACAAAGGCAGAAGGACTCGCACTGTGGCCCTCCCGGCACATGGAGAGCGGGCTCTTGCGCAATAATGCAGGGGAGGTAAGCTAAAAACTGCTCAAAAACAAGGGCTGCTGTGTGTTTGGATAACTGTTGTGAGGTTCAGCACGGTATCTTGGAAGTTCAAGCCCCTGGGTTTTATCAGTTTCTGCCAGGAGCTTAGTGTTGCCTTAGGTGTAATAAATTAAGGAGAAAAGCTCATATCTGTAAAAAGACCTTCTCTTCCAAAGCACTGGACCCCTTCAGATCCAGGCCGCTGTCTTACAACCTGCCCCAGCCAGTGGGGTGGCTGGGAAATGGTGGTTCTTGCTCCTGAAAAAGGGGAGATTCATTTAGAGTGACCTTTCGGCCCTTCAGATGTTTCATAAATGTGTTCTCCTGAGGCACTGTTATTTAACTGCAGGCATCAGGACTTGTTCTCCCGCTGGCTCTGCAGCTCTTGTTCATTGACAGGTTAGAGCAATCGACGCAATTCCTACCAGGCTGCAGCTTTGGAAAGGTCATGTACACCCCAGCAAAGCCTGTCGCTCTCCTATTAAGAACAGTAGGAGTCAAATCTTATCAGCAACTGTGACAAACAAAGCTACAGAAGATGTTTTGCAGCTTAATATTCTATTACAGATTAGAGCTGCTGGGGAAAACTTTTGAAGTAAAACAAGAAAGAAACAAAAAAAGTAAATAAAAAGCTCTTTAAGGCTCAAGTCTTAGCAATCCTGTCTGTCAATACAGACTCCTCTGGATAATGTGTTGTGGATTGCTACAGAGCTTTTCTGAAGGAAACACGTAAAGACTTCATTGAAACTTGCTAAATAACCCTTTTCTTTTTTTAAACAAATTAGGACACCACCCACAGAAAAAAATAAAGAAAAACCCAAACCACCCAAAACCCCAAGCCAGCTTGTGCTAATTTTACATGATATTTTTTTTGTCTTTGTGGATCTTCTCAATGGATAAGAAAGAAGATATTCTGTGCTGCATGTGTTAGGGTGCTTAGTGCGAATGTGGGTTTGCACTAGGGTTCAGGAATTTTCAATGCAGTGTTTGTCACCTGGGATGCTCTGTGGCCAGCGCTGCTGGAGCGGAGAGCACCGTGTGGTTGCACCACCTGCCTGTGAAACACTTGTGGAAGCCATGGCTTGCTTGCAGCAGGGAGCTGGCTGGCATTTGAAGGGGAGGGAGGGAGAGTAAGAATTATAAAGAATTACGAAAAGTGACATTTGGAGATCATGTATGTGCTGTGGTTGGCTGGATCAAAGGTTCTAGTATCAACTAAATTAAGTCCATAATTCTCATAGGGAGCAAGTTGTGTGTACAAACTCAGAGTTTACCTATTCGAGATTTTGTGGCAAGATAGAGTCTCAGTGGTAGGAAGTGAGATGTTCATTAGCAGCCCGGATCCTGCACTGAATAGGACATTTCTATTCTCTACATGATATCCAAGCATCTGCTTTGCAGTCAGGAATCAGCTTTTCAGTGTAATAATGGGAACGGGCACCTCTAAACTTGCGTGGAGTGAGGACAGTACCAGAGCTTAGTTTAACTAAAATTCATCAACTACATGCATTGTGTAATCCACAGGTGCCACATGCTTCAGGATGGTTAAAAATCTGCAGAAGCAGCACTGAGCATATAACAGTTAGGTTTGTATCTGTTCTGAATAAGTACGTTCTTAAAAACAGATTGTGTTTCTCAGCTGAAACAGGTACCTGAAAGGAGGCGAAGCTGAACTAAGTGACACTTGCATGTGCATTCTCCCTGCACTCTGAAGAGCTGTGATTGCATGTAAAAGAATTAGGCACATATCTAAGCAATGGTTCAGTTATTCTGGTTTGCTTGGTTGGATTTGTCCAATGCACGTTATTCATTATAGGGCATTTTGCCTGCCTTGAAAATCATGTTTTAAAGCCATTTCCTGATTCTGGAGAACCTGGTTCATGACTTCTAAGGCATGTTTGAAGATTGGTGAAGCTAGGTGCAAGCCATTTCTGAAACTGGCACTTTGCACTTGTAAAATCCTGCTAAAATGTACAAGCTGAAGCATTCAGAACTGGAGGCAAGGTTTTAAATACAACCGTTCTATCTTAATTTGTAAAATGGATATTGGTTTTCATACCGAGTGTGATGCATATATACAGTAGTGCTTTGAGGGCCTCTGTCATGTGAACAAATACAGGTAGAATGAAGAGAGAAAAGGGGGTTCTCCTGTTGTCTTTGGGAGTTGGCTGTAGCTTGATTTATTTGATTATATGGCTCCAAGGCCAGAGTGTGTGAGAGGTGCTGCTGCCGAGGTTACACACATTAAACTCGATGGAAGGCAACAGACAAGGCTGATAGCAATCGTGTCTGTTGCCAGCCTACACAGCGTTCTTGCTTTACATCTTGCTGCCTATGTTAAAATGCACTTGATTCCTCAGAGTCATTTCTATCTTAATAAAAACTTGATGCTTTTAAAACCATAGAAAAATTCTAATGGCAGCTTGGTACTTATGGCAATAAACGGCTGCTAGGGTCCCCCTGTAAAGCAGCTGAAACTGTTCTGGAGTGGCTGCGTTCAGAGCTCCACCTGCGAAGCCCTGCCGGGCTGTCTCTCTTCACTGCCGTAGCAACGCCGAGCCAGAAGCAGGAGCTGTAAACTTTAAAATATGACTTTTCAGCCAGAGAGCTTTCTACTGCAGTACCGAAGCGTTTCCATGCATTTCAAGTGAGTGGGAGATTGTTTCCCCAGTCATAAGTCTGACTAAATGCTATAGCAACCAAAATTAGGCCATACATCATCCGAATAGTAGTTTTCAAAGAATTCTCTACAGGATCAATTCCGACCACACAAAATGGTAAGATTTTGAGCCAAATCACTAAGAAGAGGACCATCGTGAACGTCATAGGATGAAAGGGACTTGGGGGGCAGGAAACAACACCACAAAGCGGTGGGGAGAACATGGAAAAAGGGACATCGCTGTTGACCGTGTTTCACCCTTTAGTTTGTGTGACAGTGCTTGGCATTATGGTTCCTTCTTCGTGGCTTTTATCAGAACTGCGTTTGCTGTCCCCGTATTGACTTTCCAGAGGAAAATCACAGCATGGTTTGGATTGGAAGGGACCTGAAAGATCATGTAGTCCAACTCCGTTTCTGTGGAGGAGGTTGTTAGGAGAGGAAGCTCTATAAATGTACGAGGACTCTGTCTGCCCAGCAACCTTACTGGTTATTGCATGTGCTGATTTGTAGTAACAGAAAATCAGATTTCTCGCCATGGCTAAGCATAGCCATGAGTACAGCATAGGAGTGCTGCTGGCCCTCCGCCTTAGGCCTGGTGTGCGGGTGGCAGGGCTCGTGCAGGTGAGAGTGAGGTACGTGGGTTCTGCCGCCCACGTGTGCTGAGGTGACTGTGAGAAGCATTGCTGCTGTCTGTGTGAACCCGTGGAAGATGGTGGAGTGCCCTGTATGAGCAGGGAGCTAATTTGCCCTGCATTTGCTCTTCCTGTTGAGCTATGAGCAGTCTGGAAGGTTGTCTGTAGGGGGTGGGAACCTCTGCAGCCCAAATAAATTCAGTCCTCGTGTGGAAGTGCTAGCAGCAGGGAACCTCTAAATGTTAGACACGTGAACACTCTTTGTGGGTGACCAGGGCAGTGGCCATGAGCACTGGCACAGCGTTCTCAGAGCACTGGTGCCCATAGTTTGGTTTTGGATTTCAAGTGATAACGGTGTGTGGAAGCAAGCTGTTGGAGCTCAGAGGCAGCTAAGATGCTGATGTGGACTCTGCCAGGAACTGCTTTTGCCTAAGCCCTCAATTCCACAAAGACACCTGATTTTGACCTGAAAACATCGAAAGATGGAAAATCCCTTCCTTCCATAGTTAGTTCCAGGGATTCATGATGCTCGTGGGTTTATGAATTTCTGCTCACTCCTCATTTGAATCTGTTTGGCTTCCATTACCAGTTCAAGGGTACCAGGGTGCTCTACGAGTTGTTTGACTGTACCAGTATGCTCGTCTCCTCTGTGTTGAAGAGCTTGTGATGTTTTTTCCCTGCAGGCACCATAGACCTGTGACTCCTTAATCTGGCAGCGTAACGCAGCACCATGTGTAAATGGCAGTTAGTTCTGTCAGCAGGAAATCTTACACTGAAAATGTCAGTGCCAGGAGAGAGGGGAGGAGTTTAGTACATCTGTGTTGGATGCATGTAGGACAAACATCGCATGATTTGCATTCGTGCAAGTACCTAGCCTTGTAAATAATCTTTGAAAGAGTAGGATACACCACAGCATCCACTTGAATGGCAGGTTGACAACTTTTCCGTTAGCTGACAGACATTAAATAGTTCAGTACGTGATGTGAGTAAATGAACATTGACTTTATTTATGCACATGCATGGAATGAGTCTCTTTTATTCATGTGACAACGGGGATGATAAAATTTAATGAGAGTTCAGTTCATAAAGAATTATGGATTAGTGGTGGATAAATACAGAAATATGCTGCTTGTATAGGTGTGACTGGATTGTAAAGAGGCTATTCAAAATGAGAAAAGGCCTCTGGCAATATGGGTTTATCCTCTGCTAGCTCATTGCTACCCTACTCAAGTAGATACCTCGTTGCAGTTTCACGACCACAGTAAAGCTTAAACAGGGAAAATGTCTTGGTTAATTTGTATTTAGTTTGGGTTTTGGAATAAAATAATACTTATAGTATATAATGTGTATTTTTGATAATAGGCTCCTTAGACTGAGTAGGAATGCTGGGAAGTACTGTGTGCAGGCACAGCCGGTGAGACCACCCTTACAGGTAACAG
Source organism: Syrrhaptes paradoxus (assembly GCA_013400615.1). Taxonomy (NCBI): domain Eukaryota; kingdom Metazoa; phylum Chordata; class Aves; order Pterocliformes; family Pteroclidae; genus Syrrhaptes; species Syrrhaptes paradoxus. The sequence continues at coordinate 35,123 of VZTO01025606.1, forward strand.
GCAGGAACAGGAATGAATGAGCTTGCACTTCCTCTTCTTACACGGTGGCATTATGAATAGTCATATTAATCACCTCTCTCTTGCCTTCCAGTTTGCATGAGGATGGCTGAGGAATGGAGGGCAGGGATGTCTCTGTGGTTTCTCTGGTACCAGTGAAAATGATCAGTTGTTCCATTGTTTGTCTTCGGAACTTAGGTATTTGGAGTCGTGTGTTATGTATTAAAAAGTAGCAAGGATGCAAAATCTCAAAGATAACACTTAAAAACATTCCAATACTAAGATGTACTTTTCTTTTGCTTAAAGCAATACCTGGAGAGCTTGTCCTTTGGTTTGATAAACAGAGTTAATACAAAAAATGGAGAGAACTATCACACCTATTAATTGGTGAGCAGTCAAAGGCTCTCTTTGGGTAGAAATAAGGGGTAATATAGAAAAATCCCTCCCTCTCCATTACTTAAACACTAGACAGACCAGTCACAGTACAGTTGTTGCAGCATTAACAACTTCTAACAAAAAATAAATTGTTGTCGTGCATGTAAGGGAAGGACAAGTAAGAGATCTGCTATAATTATTTATCAAACATTTTCTAAGTCCTGAATGTATAGAGTTGTTTGAAGCCCCACGTGGTCTCCTCTCTCACTCTGCTGAGTGAGAACAGCTCTCGCTGCAACAGAGTGAGGGTGAAGGGAGGGGAGCAGGGAGTGGGCAGCCAGAAGGAGCCTTCTTCCCTTCCCTCGTAACCCACACTGTGCTTCACACAGTTGCTGAGAGGGGCGGTGGAGCACCAGTCCGGCCTCTTCTGCTGCTACAGGGGAATGGATACAAGTGGAAAAAGGGTCCTTGACATCTCTGTGTGCAGGAGGACGTAGGGGTATGTAGGGGGTCGCTGAAAACCCAGCAGTAACAGCGCAGTTCCTGGGATCTTTCCAGGCTGCTGTGAGGCCAGCTGGCCTTTAGGGACTCCAGGATCGTGTTAAATTATGTGAGTGGAGCTCATTGCTCTGAGGAGGGGAAAAAGTAGTGGCCAAAAGCTGCTATTGCAGTAAGCATATAGAAATACACTTGATAAGGGTTCTCTGGAAACATGCCTTTAAATAAATAGCTGATAGGCAAGACTGCAGAGAGATCTGAACTTAAGGCCAAATTAATCATAGCAGTAGGCTTTGCTGGGAGTACTAAATATTTATGGTCGTTGTTAGCATGTGCATCACATTGTGTGCCATTCATCTCAGTATAAATACTGAAGCCTCTGACACGGCATTACTCACCATCTCATCTCCCTGTCACAGCAGATGAAGGGAGCTGGGGACTAGAGCCCACAATCGTCACACTGCTCCCTGGGGAGCCCATAGTACAGGACCTGTGCCATCGGAGGGTGGGGTGGTCACACACCCCAAACTTGATGCTCATTCAGGTGTGGCATCTGCCGATCCCATTGCATCTACAGAGGTCCCTAGAAGCAAGCCAAATGTTACTTTCAGATACGCCGAGGAGTCTGAAGCTAATCATTTTGCTTTGTTTCATTAGCTTGGCTGTAATGTAGCAGAGCTAATGCAGTCATATCCCAGTTAAGGCACCAAGCAGCTTTAGCTGCTTATCTGCCATGTAAAAAACCACATTCACTTTTGCAATGAAAATTAAATGTGGAAATAATTCCCTTTTCCTTTTTGGAATATTACTATGCTATTAAATAGGCTTAAGACCGTTAAAGAGTAATGACATGAAGTTGCATGCATCATTATTTTAAAGGAGATTGAATGAAAATATACTGTCTGTCTGTTCCAGCCCTTGCCTAATCCCCATTTTAATAGAGATTTGTAAGGGCCATGATGTGCATACATTTAATAACGAAGCAGAGTCTTCAGTCTCTAAAGCAGAAGTTTTAGTATCTACGCTATGAACGAAGTGAGCATGAAAGACCCCAAAGATCCCATTTTCTCAATCTCAGTAACTTTAAAGTTTTTCTGTTAAATAATGCAGCTAAACCTAGAAAAATTACATACAAAACAACAGTAGACTATCAGATTCTTTGCTCTCAGTTACTCTTAGTGTAGTAGCTGGTTACAACCAGCCGATTTCTACAGTTTACTGTATTCTTCAGTCTCTTGTGGCTCCCCTGCCCTGCTTTGAGCAAACTGGGGCTACTACACAGCATGTGGTGGTTCCCTGTTTTACCAATGCTTAGGTGAAACTCAAGAAGACTGCAGACCAGGTCTTCATTCCTAAATCCTAACTCAGGGAACTGAATCTGGTTCTTTAAAGCCTTCAGCCAACATCTTACCACTTGCTCTAAAATATTTTATTAACTGAGCTTGGACTCTCAGGTCTAGTTCTGAAAATTAAGGTTTTGTATGTATTTATCACTGCTGATTGATTGACAAGATTAGAGCATGGGTCATTATCTGTTATCTCTGTTGGACCTACCTTAGTTTGGAAATTCTGTGTGTGTTTGTGGGAATCAACCAGCTTTATTCCATGTAAGGAGAAAAAAATAACCCAAAAATCCTTTAATGCAACACTAATTTCATGTGAAGGAAGCCTGACATACAGTCATTCACTTCACATCTGGTGCACTTAATGTACAAGGCAGGAAGAGCTGCACTTTGTACATTACAGAACAAGGAACTCAGTGAGGCTGAGGAAAATCACAGCTGCCTTGACCCACAGCCCCTTGGCTCTGGGGATGTGCTGCCTCTCGCGTGCCCTGGCTCACCCAGCTCGTCCTTCCCTGCACAGCTGTCGGCCAGAGCTGTGAACAGCTCCCGAAGCACATGGTAGCACACAAGAGAAAACTGGTGAGACACATGTCCACAAAACTTTCTAATCTTCCTTCACGTACCTGTACATTGTCTGCCCTGGTTTATATTTTGATAAATCTCCCTGGAGTCTCAGATCAAACATGCACTTAGAAAATAACACACTTTCTTTAGGGTGACTGAGAACTTGAGAAAGGTTCCTTTTCTGCTCCCCGCCTGAAAGAAAAGAATGCACACATGTATGCATGCACACAGTCACACACAGAGAGCCCTCTGAAAGGCCACAAATCGACTCGCTGCCATGCAGAAGCTCTCAATAATGTGTATAATCTGAGCTGGCTGCAATTCTGCAAACCATGGAAAGGCAGGTGCTTCCCCGTGACTTACCGGGGGCTGGGGAGATGCAGCTGGGGACTGAAGTGCTGACAGTTCCCCCAGGCTGTGGGTCTGAGCCCTTGAGGGAGGAGGGAGTTGGGAAGGGTTTTTTAAGACATTGCACTTCACATTTATTTTGGTTTAGAAGTAGAACTAGGTTATATCAGTGAGAAATCTTCACATCTTAGTGCCTTCTTTCAAAATAAAGACTGAAATGGAATAGAAGATATTGCCAAATAAATGGAACACGTATTCAGAATAAAAAATTCATACAAGGAGGAAATGGGGTCTGTGTTTAATAAGGAACAGAGATCGTACGCTGTGATGCAATTATGTATGCTCAAATATTGTGCTTTTCTTCAAATCTTGGTTATAAATCCAAAAGATATAATTAACGTTCCCATCAATAATGCATTTCTCATTTTAAGATATGAAATAAAATCCTCTTGCTTATTTTTATAGGATGGCCCTTTAAGAGAAGTCTTTCTTGGCATTGAGACTTATCACAAGACACAAAGGAAAGATCAAGAGGCTGAAATCTATGATAGGTTGACAGGAAGTTCCTGTTTGGAAAATGCAAAGCATTTAAAGCTTTATAGATCCCAGCTTTCCTTTCACAAAAAAAAAAAAAAAAAAAAAAAGAAAAAAAAAAGTGACTGCAAGATGAAAGCACCAAGGTGGCTCTGAAGACCCATGATAGGATGCAATTTTATCTCTTTCAGCAACTGTCTCAGGTCTGGACAGGTAAAAACACAAACCATTAATGTTTGATTGCTGCATGAAATAAATTGGTGGGTTCAGGTGTTTGGACAGGAAATGAAATTATGGACACAGTCATTTCAAAATTCAAAGTTCTGAGGTATGGCTGATGTAACAGTGAGCAGAACTTCATTTCGGTTTAAATGAGAATTTGCTGTAATTACACGTGCATGGTGTCTGTATTCATTTCCCTGGTCACCTCTGCCTTTGCTTGTTCTCTCGGAAGTAAGTTTTATGCCATAATACTCAAGCAAATCACTAAAACTCCCTTCAAAACCCCCTCTGAGGGACTTGCTGTCTTTTAACCAAGAAATGCAGATTACCATTTGATCAAAAGAACTTGAACATAGAATTTCAACTACTGATGAAAAAAATATAGTGACTGAAATTTAGTAAAATTGCTGAATAACTTTGGAAACTGAAGAGGTTCAGATTCTCAGCATACTTATGAACAGGTAACAAATAGGCAAAGGAGATAAAGGTCGCTGAATTTATTTTGCTCGG
>VZTO01025606.1:40362-78349 GCA_013400615.1 Syrrhaptes paradoxus
AAAAAAAAAAAAAAAAAAGAAAAAAAAAAGTGACTGCAAGATGAAAGCACCAAGGTGGCTCTGAAGACCCATGATAGGATGCAATTTTATCTCTTTCAGCAACTGTCTCAGGTCTGGACAGGTAAAAACACAAACCATTAATGTTTGATTGCTGCATGAAATAAATTGGTGGGTTCAGACTCATTGGGAGTAGACCAGGTGCCCATTATATGAAAACTACCCTTACAGGTGACCTCAATTGATACTTTTGTGAGCTGTCTTGGCTAGGCAATGAGTCTAAACATGTGAGAAGTAGATGCAGCCTTTATCTGGGGACTACTTCTGTCCTTTCTTATGTTGGTTTCGTACTGATCGTTAGCCTCCACTGATGTCCTGATTCACCATGACATATCTGGGGCAATCCTGTCCTCCCAGTTCTGGTGTGCAGTGTAACGGTGGGACACCAGGAGGAGTTTTCCTGGATGCTCGTCCATAAGGTGCTCTGCAGGTGCACTGTGAAGGTGCAACTTCAGTGAGTTGTCTTTGTTTCGTAAACATTGTTCATAATGTTCTCGGGACAAACAGAGGAGGACTTTTGTTTAAGAGAAACGTTACAGTCAGTGTAAAGCAAAACCAAAATAGTGAGTGTCCCGCCCTCCCTCCCACCACCTTTGCACTTTTACCTTACTCCTCTCCCTTGCTACTTAAATGTTGTTTGACCCCTTTTCCAGAACCTCCGTTGCATTTATAACAAGTAGTTTGTCCCGTGCATTATCAGTTGGCACCAATAGCAACACCCCAGCAGTGTGTGCCAGTTATATTTACTAATCTTCCCAAGCTACCAAATGTGCAGTAGTGGCCAGATGTTTCTGAAAGCCCATCATCCCCACCCTTCACATGTCAGTGGCAATTAATGTTGCATTCAGTATAATTAACTTTCTCAGTTTTGCTTCTCAGTTTATGCATTTCTCAATGAGTGATGGTACGGTAATGCGGGTGTTGCAGGTACAGGTGTTTGGACAGGAAATGAAATTATGGACACAGTCATTTCAAAATTCAAAGTTCTGAGGTATGGCTGATGTAACAGTGAGCAGAACTTCATTTCGGTTTAAATGAGAATTTGCTGTAATTACACGTGCATGGTGTCTGTATTCATTTCCCTGGTCACCTCTGCCTTTGCTTGTTCTCTCGGAAGTAAGTTTTATGCCATAATACTCAAGCAAATCACTAAAACTCCCTTCAAAACCCCCTCTGAGGGACTTGCTGTCTTTTAACCAAGAAATGCAGATTACCATTTGATCAAAAGAACTTGAACATAGAATTTCAACTACTGATGAAAAAAATATAGTGACTGAAATTTAGTAAAATTGCTGAATAACTTTGGAAACTGAAGAGGTTCAGATTCTCAGCATACTTATGAACAGGTAAGAAATAGGTAAAGGAGATAAAGGTCGCTGAATTTATTTTGCTCGGCTCCAAGTTAACCCTGGTGTGTTGAACTGTTCCTAATCTTAGTAGCTGTTTTGGCTGACTAAATTAGTCTTGTAGACTCCTACTGCTTTAAATCATTTGTGTTAGCAATAAATAACTGCCCAGTTTTATAGCAGGGTGGCACAGTTTCAGTGGCAGATACATATCAGTGCTTTGTTTCCATGGCAGATGTATCTTAGTGTTGTATTTCGGTGTCAAATAAGATATGATTTATTCAGAGTTTGTAAGTCCCTTTCTTTTGCAAAGTGCTTGAGGATCAAAGCAAATATTCTAATGCAAAATAAAGATAATATCTAAAGATTATAATCTGCCTTCCAACAGCAATTAGTCACAAACAATTATGAGGCAGAACTACAAAATAAAAGTGGCCATACTCATTAGTAGTAAAAGGTTGAAGGAGGAGCAAAAAGGGCAGAAGGCCAGGCAGATCTGCAGGTGGCCCTGGCAAACCCTGTGGAGCGTTTCCAGCTGGGTTACCATGGCTGGAGAGAATCGGCTGTTTCTCGCAGGGACGCAGGCAAGACAGGCACTGCTGGAGCTCGGCTGCTGAGTGTTTGCTGGTGGGCTTACCTGGTGCAGTGGAGTGGCTGCGGAGGGGTTTGCTCCTGCAGGTACCCAAAAGTTAAACAGAAACCAGTTCTCCAGTCCTAGGAGCTCAAGCAGGACTTAAGTTACTTTTACTGTGTTAACAAAAAACTTTATTCTGTTTATGATGAGACAAAGTGCAGTAGTCAGTGTAGGTGCTTCTGAGAGCCACCCTGCCTAAGAAGGCTCTGTTTAAAGAGATACTGAGGTGAAATGCTGCAGAGACATGCTTACTCTTCAAAATAACATCTCATTTCAAAACATAAGCATTCAGTTTAGAATCCGGATCACTGCTAGCTCAGAAAGATGTGTGTTCAAAGGTGTGCAAGTCAAAGAGACTGGTATTCACAGCTGAAGTGCTTTTTAAGAATTTCACTTGCCTTCAACTTATCTCTCAAACTGAATTTCAACAAACGTCTCTCTTGGAGGGAAAAAAAAAAGTAGTTTTTACTTGAAATTATTTATGTGAACACGAGCAAGAATGCAGCTGTTGAGGACAACAATTACAATCTCCTCCTTCTCTCTTCCTTAGCAAAAGAATTCTTGTCAAGGTGAACAGCTAGCTAACAGGGGATCTGATCAATAAGGGTTTTGCCTACCAGGAAAATAGAAGAATAAACACAAACTGTTTATTGTGTGATTATAAAAGGAAATGGGTGTTGAACTTTACATTAAGAGTGGCTTGGAGAAGAGAGCCCCGTTGTGCTAGGGCACCATACAAACAAATGCTGAGAGAGACAGTGCTTACTTTGAAATGTTTATCCTCTCCGGGAGCCAAGGGGATGGAAATGTGCTTGGAGAGGTTGGCCAACATGCAGACCATGTAATCAAACACCCCTGGGTTATTCATTGATTGTTAATCATGCACAGTTGACTGTCAACACCAAACAAACTTATTCTCATCCTATCCCTTCATTTGTATTCACAGACATTAGACTGGAGTCTGTGAAAGGGAGATAAATGGGAAAGATGGTATTGTGCTACCAGCCATCCTGCTTTTCGAATGGGATGTGGCAGTGAGCTCATGCGTGCCCGCTGGCATCACGGCTGCGAGGAACCTCCCAGGCCATCGGGGAGGGAGCAGCCTTGGCAGCGCAGCCTGCCCTTTACTGTGCTCAGATTGCTGCATGTCACAAATGCCTCCAAACCTACATGAGAGAAGTTAATTTTCATTTCAGCCCTAAAAATGTTTTGCTGTGTTGATAATGTGATGACAGTAGGCAGTAGCCAGCATTTTTTTCTCTATTAAAATCAAGTAGAAAGAAAATGTCATCAGTGGGGTTTTTTTTGGTATTTTTGTGTTCCTTACCTGAGTTCATGAATTACATGGATGTAAAATTAGTGTAAAGTAAAGTAGGAAATGGAGAAAATATCTGCTGTATAGATGGAGAGAAAAGAGGAAGGCAAAGGAGATGGTGAAAGAATAATAACCATTGCTCCCCAGAAAAAGGTGGGTTTGTTTTTGAGAGAGGACAGTTTCATTAGGCAGTGGATGGCTTGACCTTACCTATCACCTCTGTGAAAAGAGAATGAAAAGGCAGAAGAAAAGGAAAATGTTTACAATTAAAGAATATAGCTACCACATTCGTAAGAAAGAGAGATATACTATCTCTTCAGCTATCTCTTCACCCACGGGGATATATGGATTATTTTTAGTCTAGATTTTTTTTTTTTTCATTTTGAGCATTATGCCTTTTCCTCTGGCAAGAAGTGCGCATTTTTAGAAACATACTTTGCAGTGACCTGAACATTCTCTGCTCCATAAGCAGAGGATATGAAAGGATAAGAAAATTTGAGAGAAGGTTAGGAATGTGAGATGTGTGCAGGTTGTTACTTACCCGTGCTGTTTTACATTGTCTGGCTCAGTGTAAGAAGTACAATAATATTTGACATGAATTATATTAATCTCCACATTTACTCCTGCAAATTAAAGGAATTTGCAGGTCACCATCAGAGTCTGTAACAGTGTTCACTGAGGAGGGCAGATTACAGGTGAAGAGTGAAACGTTGTATTTTAGTGTTTCCAGCTGTTCTGAACCAGCTCTTTGTATTGCATCACGAGTCTTGGAACAAGATCTGGCAGCCCAGGAAGCAGTGAGTTGGTTTCTTCTGTTGGGGTTCTACAAGTGCTCTCTGTAGAGCAAAAATACATCAGGAATTGCATTTTTGCTTTGGGTCTGTACATTTCTTTTTATAAGGCTGAGCTTTCTGGCAGACTTTGCGCTGAAGCTGGTGGAAATGCTGACTGCACAGAGCCTTCAGGATGGGACTCAAAGGAGTCCTGGTACTTTACCTGACTGAAGCCCGTGACATAACTTTGCCTTTAGGTTGTGTGTTTTTTTCAAAATTTCTTTGGAGGACTGAAAATTTTGAGAGGCAAACAGACAGGACAGAAACATAACAGGAACAGAACTGCAAACAGTTTGCAAAGGGATACTTAGTGTCTTATGCAGCATATTTTTATGAATTTGTATAAAGTACCGTGATCTTCTGTTTTGCATGCAAATAGTCCACTGAAGGGAGATGTGGCTGGAGAACTCATGCAGTTGTTGAAAGTTAAATTGAGCTATTCAGTGGAAGACAGAAATTGCCCATGGAATGCTCTGATTTTAGTCTAGTTTATTTTAACCCCTGGTGCACTGGAAATTTTTCCATAGTCACAAAAAAGCCAATGGCAAAACAGTGAAAGCGAGTGAGCTGTGTCAGCACAGGGTTTCTGATGCTGCCCTGGCGTCATTTTTGCTCAGTATACGATGTGATGTAAAGGAGCAGTCATTCCACCTAGGAGAAAATAACAGCCTTCTGCTGCACTTGGGTCCTGGAGCATGCCAAGATTTGAGGCAATATTGTGCTAACGATGGCAGTGGTATGTCTGTGTCAGTGAAGTGGATTTCCCTAGTCTTTGTACTAGAGGGTTTGGCCAAATGCAGTGCTAGGGACAGGCCTAATTTTTTTTTTCTTTCTCCCCACTTCTGGGTGTAAAGAAGAAATAGAGTCAAGGTGTAAGGAAGGTCTTTGCTGAAGAATGTGTGTGTGTATGTCTTAATTTTTATTTGAGGTGCTGAGGTCATGAACTGAGTTATATAGTGTAATGCCACCAATACTCTTGCATCAACTTTTTTACTTTAAAGGAAGCCTGTTCCCCAAAGCAGTGTTTGATGCAGGCAGATGTGCTCCCATTGAATGCCTTCCAGGAAAGCTGTGCCCCTGCTGCCATTGCAAGTGACTGTGACTGTCTGTTCAGCATGTTCTGGCTGCCCGTGGTGGGACAGGTAAAGGCTGTGCTGTGTCTGGGAGCTGGGAATCCTACTGGGTGGGATGTCACTCACCACTTCTCCTCACTACGTTTGCATATGGCTCCATCCCTTTATGTAGGGTTGCTCATAGTTAGCTTGTGGACACCCGGGTGAACTCTCAGCACAGCTAGGATTTGTGGATCGTGATGGAGAGATGCCTGCAGTTGGGAACAGGACATTCTCCTCTGCCTTCACATGCAGCTTTGCTGCTTGAAGGAGGCGGCACTGTTACAGATGACGTGGGGGGAAAGGGAGCCGCTAGCGTGCTGGGGATGGCTGCTGTGTTCCCCCCCTTTCTGGCTCTGCTGAGTGATTTCACAGTCAGACTAAGTTATTCTCTTGACAGAGTTATTTATACACTCCGTGACTCAGCTGCCTTCTGAGGGATGGCAGCTTGCCTGCCTGAGAAACAAACTTTGTGGTGCCACTCATGTGTCATTTCTTCCCTAAAATATTCATCCCGTGATGTTAGATCCATGGTGGAAGTGCTATAAGCACCAAAATAGTGAGGAAAAGAAGAAAAAAAAAAGTGTGGAAATTGCTTTGTGCTAGTCATAATGTGAAAAATTGACAAAATTGATTTGCTGTTTGTATTTTTCTTCCTTGTGTCAATATCAAAAAGCCGCCTGCTTCAGGAGGATTAAAAATAGGGAGTCTGTGTTTCCTCTTGAGCCTGAACTTCATTTTCCATCTGCAGAGTTTTTGTCTCAGTACCATAATTTCAATGGCTGCAGTGAAATAGTTTCTAATTTATAATAACAATAAGAATCAGGATCAGCCCTTCCTTTGCTACCATGTGTTATGAAACTAATTTCTTTAGTATGAGACACAGGTACAGCTTAATGAGATGTTCCTTGGATTTTTGCAGGGGCCCTCAGTTGGGCAAGATTTTAGCTTGGAAGGATACTTTCATTGTTCTTGGGAGAACTTGGATCTGGAAGTCTTTGTATTACCCCGCTTCACCCTGGCTCTGCTTGGCTATGTTTGTGTCTTTCTCCCTGCTGATGTGAATGTCCTTTTGCTGCCTGTTTGCATTTGTATGCAGTAAGGCTTTCCCCCCTTGTTCTCCTTTTTAATTTTTTTCTTGTTGTTGTTGGGAGAGTATTCCTCCTCATATCCTGTGGTCTTTTTTATTCCGTAGCAGTAATTGTTTTGCATTTCCTTGAGGCACTGAGCCATTCCAGTGGTGGGAGATAATCTTTTTTTTTTCTGTGCAGTGAGTTATGTGCATGAAAAGGCAGAGTATGTGGATTGGGTTTTAACCTTCATTGCTATTGGTTTTCGCCTATTTCAGTCCTCTCTTCACACTGTCTTTCAAAACCTAGTTTCTAGTGATTTTGTGGTGCTGGCTTTGTTTTTACTGTGAGATAGCTGAAGCTTAGCTGTGTCAGATATTTGCATGCTTGTTCCCTTAATCCAACTAAATTCATTTTTATGAATTCAAAATAATCTTTATTCATATTGTCCTTGTTTTTAATTTAAAATAGAAATCCCTTACCAATGTAGCAGTGCATTCAAATAAAAATTCTGAATACTTACAGCACGATTATTTTGATGGTATAGTGTGCTCGTATACCGATGCTCAGAGCCTCTTGGCTATACTGCTTGTTACTGGGAGGGGAAAGAGCCCTGCAAAATCATAGTGGGTGCTGAGGATATATTGATCTTTGACTACAGGGAAAAATACCAGCCTCTGATCTTCAGCTCGATTATTTGGAGACAGTGCATTTATAAAGCAGACCCTTTGGTGGGAAGGAGCTAATGGCTGGTTGAGGATGCTCATTTAGCTTGCTTCAGCGTTCTGCCTAGCACCGTTTTGTTGCAGGTTCTTTGCACTGTCTGAATACAAATAGTCACCAATGTGATGAAAGTAGAATATGTAAGAGAGGAAACCCTGTGCACGGGGTGATGGATACTGGTCGCGTATGCACAAGTGATGAAGTTATGTCCTAGAGGTGGGACTTCAGTTCCTTTCTTACCCTTTATTTTACCTTTGAATTGGGTAAATGCTGTCCATGTGCAATGAGGTTTCCTCTACAGCATGGGAAATGCTGAGAAACGTGTTTCTCTCTGTTCTGGATGTGGTGCACTTATGGTGCCTTATGTCCTTGAGAAGGACGTTTGCTTCTCATGGTGACAGTGTTGGTTCTGGTACATTCGGCCCCTGCGGGTGGCTGGAAGCAATACCTAAAGCTGAGATCAGAAGGGACTTTTAGTTGGACTACGTTAGTGTGACAAAGTCAGGCCAATTCTGGTGTTTCACAGGTGGAAAACCACAAAATATTTGCCAAGCTGAAAGCTCAATCTGATTTCAGTTACACAGCCACTGATGTCAAATAAGCAATTACACAGAAGTCAAACTTCTGTAAATTTGTAACAGAGTAGAAGAACATTATGTGTAATTATGTTATGTATCATTTTAAGGATGAAGCTCATATTCCAGGCTCCATTAGCTTTCAGAGGCTTTGTAATATATCTGTTGAACACATCCTAAAAAGTTAGAGACAAGATTATCATTGATTTTATTCGCAGCAAGAGATTTAGTTGACAATTGATGCTGCAGTTTCAGTTCTATTTCTTTAAATACCTGTTGTCTTAAATTTTGGTATCTCTGTCCCCAAGACCCTTGCATGACACCAGTCATGATTCTGGGTATATTTTTTGACCTGGTTAAAATTCTCTAATGGCAATGGCATGTGGGTGCTGAAGCGAAGAGCTGCAGTGACCGAGCTGTTGCGGCTCCTCAGAGCCTGCTCTGCCCTGCTGCCGGAGGTTACAGCCTGTGTAGCAGAGATGCTGGAGGCAAATCTATGATTCTGCCTTGCTCCTATGATTCGTATCCTGACATTTTAATGTAAAGATCAATTTAAATATCCTAGGCCAGGAATTGCAGTAGCTGAGGAATGGGCCTGTAGGAAAGTTATCTGAATGCGATAGGAGCTTAAAATTCATTTGGCCTTCTGGAACCCCTTTTCCCTTTTGGTCCGGCAAGTTCAGACCAAACACTGAATTTGTTCTGTCCTTGTCTGCACCATGTTGACTGTCTGTACACACATAATGGTCACTGTCTGTAATCGGGAACTTGCCTTGGAGGTGTGGCTGTCTCAGAGGCATGGTGAGGCGGGTGGATGAAGATGATGACCCTGGAGAAAGAAGATGCTAAAGATCAGCTGGTCATTGTGGGTGTGGATTTAGTGTCACAGATTTTGGGGTTTTTTTTAATTTGAAAAAATTGTCAAGCAACATTTAATGTTATTCTTTTCTGGGGACATGCATTTTGCCACCTTGCCCACTAACAGTTGCTGAAGAGGAAAAAGAATTGCATGATGGAAATACCTGTTCTCTTGTAAATCAGGTTGTTATTCTCAGAAAGTCTGATATCAGATTACATATAAGGTTATTCTTCTGTATCAGAAAAAGCTGCTCAGATATGTCATCTCGACTGACTCAGGCTTCAGGTTGGAAAGTTTTTCATGCTGTTTGGAGATGGGGATGGTGTCTCTCTGTTTCCCAGAATACACTGGTTCTTAAGGTAGTGGTGTTTCCATTAGACATGTAAATTCTGAACCAGGAAGAGTCTTATTTCTGGGGTAGTGCTAAACGCACATAGTGCTGCTCTGAATCAATAGAATCAATCAGTTCTTTCTGTTTTGCTCTCTAATCTCCGTTCTTCTGAATTGTTTTGTTTTGCTAACAAACTCGCTGTGTCAATTTAAGTGTGTAGTTCTGGCTTAGAAATGGGGCTCTCTGTGTTCCTATCAGCTGCTGTCGGAGTCTGGGAAGCCACGGATCACTAAAGAGCTGAAGAGGCGACCAGACGTGTGGGAACGTGGGGGTTGGTGGAAATGTTCACTGGAAAATGAGGTCAGGCTTGGTTTTTACAGAGCAACTCAGCAACACAAGTTCACAAACCCTTTTTTGACTGTGAAGGAGCATTTGAATAGTTTGACCAGTATGATGGTACAAGAAATAAACCAGGGCTGAATAGTTTTAGATTTTGCCAAGGAAGATTGAGACAGTTACAGAACTGGAAAGCCTGGAAAGGAAAATGGGTGGAAAAGCACTATTTCCAGGTTGCTTAGCTGAAGAATAGTCTCAGCGCAGTTGGATAGCAGTCACAGATAGAATTTCATACATGGAAAGAAATACAGTGCTGGATGATGACCAAGCAATGTTCTTCAGAGTCTCATAAAAGTGAAGTAAAAATAGGATTGTAACAAGAGAGTTTGATCTCGGAAAATGTTGGAAAATATTTTTCTAACAAGAGAACACCTAAAGGAAGGTGGAAAGAGAAGTTACCTGTGGACTAGCTGTGTTGGGGTTTTTTTCTGCAAACTGATTGTAAGTTAGAGTTGTGTTCTCCTTCATAACTGAAAGTATTTTGTAAATTCTTTGGGGATAGTTTTCATGGGGAGTCAAGTTCAAGAGATTGAAGAATATATTGATTTGAAATAGCGTAATACAAAAAGCAAATTGAAAGCCAGAGACAGAAAATTTCCCTATAAACCAGAAATCCAATGTATCTTTATACTATATACTATGTATCTATATACATGCAATTTATCTAATAGAGTAGCGGGTGTCTCGCTCTTTACTTTCTTGTTTCAGAAAAGGGGACGAGTTTGATCAGTTTGCTAAGGTTTTTTTATTTTAGGCTCTTTTACATTGCACAGCAAATCTATAGAAGGCTCCCGCCCCAGTGACTGCAATGGGGTTCCTCTCAGCTAACTTCAGCCATCTGGAAGGTTTTTCAGCTCCCCGAGAAGTCAGAGAGGACCAAGAGGCACAGCCAGAAAGGGATCCTCAATTGCCTCTTCAGTCTGAGCCCAAGGAGTAAGCCTGTATTTTACTCTGAGGGCAGTTTTTCAGTTTTTCCTTAGGTGATGACCGTTGGCCTTTTATAGGTTTGTTCCATGCCTACAGTTGCACCACACTGCAGCAGCATCCAAAAACTGCGGGTACATGGATGGGAACACGGATGTTCTGTACTTACAACACTTTATCTGCAGTTCAACTTTCATGGGAGATTTGCTCAGAGTTAATCTGTGGAAGGCAAAAGACATTTACACAATTTATTAATAACTTTTTCCTTTGGATCTCTGTCTTCATTTTGGGGATAACTTTTCTTTTGACAGGAGCCCATATGTTCCAACTGTCTGTGCCTAGCTCTTTAGGCACAAGTAGCACCCCAGGAATTAGTGGGTGCTGTGGATGGAAAGGTGGATGTCATGTTGGTGGACTTGAAACTAGGTGGATCCATATCATTCCTCATGGGGAGGAAACCTTTGGTTTAGCGTCAAAAGAAAGAGTTTCTGACTGAAAAATGCCACATACTCAGCCTGTCCCAGTCAAATCCCAAATATTTTGCTTTATTGGAATGGAGTTTTAATACTTTCCATATACACGTGTCTTTTAAACTTGCCCTCTGCACTGACATATATATTCATCTTACCTATAGAAGCGCTGTCTGCTCCTCTAGAACTGAGATGTGCTGGTATGCAAATACCTTAGGATAGATTTGTTTCCGTCTATAAGGGGTTGATTTATTGGCTTTTCTGGTTCACCTAAAATCCTGTGTGTCAATAATTGATCTTTCAAAATTTATTTTCTTGTAAAATGAATTAGCGAGAATCAAAAGTCTTGAAAGCCTTACTTTTCATTAGTGTGCTCCTCCCTTTAATTTTAGGGAAAACATGTTGTTGAATGCTATTGAACGCTGCAAGGTGGTGAGAAAGGCCAGCTTCTTCGGTTCCTGTAGCTCTTTGGAGCCGTGTGTGTTTGACCAGTGTGTTGGTTGTCAATTGGCTGTTGTTTCATTGTGCCTATGAATGAGTTTAATTCAATATTGAATTAGGAGAAAACCTGATATGTGGAGCAGAATCCTATATTTTAAAAATCTGCCTAGATGAGTCAGAAATTAATGTGGATTAGTTTGAACTCTACTCATAAGGAAAGGTGCATGGGCAGCGTGAAAAGTTGGTGACCCTGAATACTCTGGTGGTTCTACAGCCCATCTGACAGTCTCCTATGGCTCAGGCCATACCCCAGCGTGGTGGTGCTCAGCTTCACCATCAGCATGGGTATGGACCCGAGTGTCAGAGCCACCTGAGGGCGGGTCAGCCTTGGTATCCTAGGAAAGCTGGTATCCTAAAATGGAGCCCTGCAGGAACGTCCACCCCATCGTTCTGGAGCAGGTTGCTCTTGATAACTTCACTGCCTGCAAATTATGTTGTTAAATATTGCAGGAGCCAGCGGGTTACACTGCTCGGGAATGATGAATTGTTGGCTTCTCTGAAACCTGCGGTAAATAAAACCCAATTGTTTGGTATTTCAGGAGAGTTGCCTTTTGCTTGCTAATGGCAAATTATAGTTGTATTTATGTTTTGCTGAATTCTACATACGGAAGGTTTATCTTTTAATAAGCCCCTGAGTTTTTTCAGCCAGCCCTGGATCTTCTTACAAGGCTGTGATGTTTTCCAAGTGGCCTCTCTATTTCCAGTAATCTTAAATCCTGTTCAAAGCCGTATTATTGTTATGTCTGAATATTGTGGTTTAAGCAAGGTAATGGAGGACAGGCACTTGATTTTTGCCTTGGTTGGATTAGTTTCAGACAGACAAAACAGCCCTTGCTTCAGCTGGAGGAGGATCTCGGTCCTGCAAGCAATGCAAAGATCAGAGCCAGCCTGAACATTTCTCAGCTTTGATTTCCATGTTGCAGTTGCTTTATTTTCTTTTATTTTACACTTCCTTCAAACTAAAAATGAAAGCTTACAGCTCCACAAAATTATACTTCCATTAAGTATTTCTAGTTCCAAGCTCTTATAAAAGTGTCAATTTTCCTTCGCAATAGCTTGGGCAGTAAATCTAACTTGCTTTTATAAACGTTGGCTACAAAGCTGTGCTGCCTGGTGGCCACCTTGTCATCACTGGCAGGAGCAAGAGCAGGGCCCAGGATTTGTGCTGTGGGGTCTGGTGTGAACTGCTGGACAATCAGTGGTGGAGTTTGGCAAACCCAGCCAAGAAACAAAATTAAAACAAAATTATACCATTTTCTGGCAACTAGCAAAGCTAAATTAAGCTGTCCAATTACTGATAAAATCACAGCAGGGAAATCAGAACAAGCAAATAAGAACTTTATTTTTCCTTCAGTTCCTGTGCTATTTTTAAGTCATCCTGCCAGTTTGTTAAATGCCACTCTGGAGAGCGGCTTGAAGCACCGACTCTCACTGCAGACGTTTTGCATGGGAGGCTTTGCCCGGAGAGAACTTACCATAAGTTCTCCACATGGTCTCACCAAGTGTCACATGCTCAGATTGGGCTACATGACTTCAAACGCCACATTTTGCTGTTTCCAGCCCTGCATGCCCTCTGTAGAATACCCTTTGCAGTAAATGTAAGTTACACAGGCACCCTGTAGAGATCTTTGGTGGCCCTCTCGCACTCGTGTCCATCCAGTCACTGCCAGTGTATGGGTTCAGGCAGTACGAAAATGAATGTTCTGAATGTCCAAATATATTTCTGGGAAAAGAAAAAAAAAAAGTGAAAAAAAAAGTTGTCTTAACTTCTTGGGAGGGATGTGATCTTCACACCACCTAGCTTGATATCACACTTAGGTTCTTGTGTTAGGAGTGGGAGTTACCAGTCTGCCGGTGGCAGACCGCATGCCTCTGCTCTCCATCGAGGTACCGTTAAGCTGGTTGTGTTGCATCGCCTTTATGACTTTTTGTGAGAGACTTCGAATAAGCTGGGAAAGTCAGTGGC
Organism: Syrrhaptes paradoxus; assembly: GCA_013400615.1. Lineage (NCBI taxonomy): Eukaryota > Metazoa > Chordata > Aves > Pterocliformes > Pteroclidae > Syrrhaptes > Syrrhaptes paradoxus. The sequence continues at coordinate 53,475 of VZTO01025606.1, forward strand.
ATAGCTGGATTGCGAATTCAAAAGACCATTTGCAAGGGATTATAGCAAGCTAAAGTGTCCCTGTTTTTCCTTACAAGGCTTTGTGGTAGTTGCAGTCTCTCATTTTCTATTAGCGATGTGTTCTGCAGAGTGAAGCAGAGCTTTCTGGTATTTAATTCTGAGCAACATCCCCAGTGCCTTGTAAATCTGGTAAGAATTGAGTACAGGAGCACAGAGTCCCTAGCGTGATAATTCTGCCAATAATGCAGATTTCTTTTTTTAGTGAATATTTTCTACTATCCGAAATGGCATTTGGGTAACAGGACCCTGTCACAATATATTTTAACATGGTGTAGCTGAAACCACACTGTAAATAATTATTTTTTTTTAAATCACAGAAGATATCTGAGTTTCCTCATATTTGAGGAACATATATATCGGCTTTTATCTCTATGCTGTATGCAAGCATGATCTAATATTTAGATTTACTACATCTGATGTATGACACCCTCGTGTTTTAAAGACGAGTATGTGAACCAATTAATATTTTATATGATAAAAGTGTTCTTCCTTCTGTGTCTAACACATGTTATTATGATTTAGTTGGGAAGTATTGGATATGGTTGGACTGGATGATCTTCTAGGTCTTTTCCAACCTTATAATTCTGTGATTCTGTGATTATGAGAAAAGACTATTTTTTCTAAGTCAGTCTTTAGAATTTGGAATCACTATGAGTCCTTCATAGATCATTAATCCTTCAGAGAGTATTTAGTAGAGAAAAAGATCATTTAGTGGCGTTTTTAAAATCTCAGCATTTGGGAGGGACTGCAAAGACTAAGTTTAGGATGGAAGCAAGTAACTAACAGGAATGAGATTTCTATGCAATATAGGCTATAAATACAGACCACTGTGATTTTTGGCATTTAAAATACAGCATTGTTTAGTTCTATTCAAACCAAGTTTGAAAGATATTTTGACAGTAGTTCTTCCTTTTACCTCTCATCTGAAAATGGTGAAAAATGTAGGACAAAGAATATAATAAATGGGATTTATGTGCAGTTTACACAATTTGTTCAAACTCTTATAGAATCACATTCAGATGCATTCTGCAGTGAATAGCCTTCAGTTTTGAAAGGAATGGAGAAACATGACATTCACAGTCAGCGCAAAAAAAAATATTATTTTTAAAGTTTTTTCCTAGGTCTATATGTTTTGCTAATTCTGCTTTACACAATATTTTAAGGGGTGGAGTTTGGTTTAATCCCATGGGAATTTAATTACGAGCATTTGCAGTCGCAGAGTTNCAATCCCATGGGAATTTAATTACAAACTTCCAAACACGAGCATTTGCAGTCGCAGAGTTCTAACAGCGCTCAGAGATGATCGTTGGTGCAGGGGGACAGTGGAGGGAGCCTGTGCCACCAGGCAGCGTGCGAGGTTCTGCAGATCAAGGACGTGGCAGGGGAGCAGGGCACTAAGGCTAGTTGTACTGCAGGTGGTCTGTAGCCATCAGTGCAAACTGGAAATACTGTGGCCAGCAATGTGCTGGGATACAGTATTGAGACTGAGCTCAGTGCTTTGTCCAGATTTCTTCATAAGCAAGGAATTCCGTATGGCTGTTAGGATGATTTGTACTTAACGTACAAATTAGTTCTGAAATGACATTATGATGGTGACTTGCTTTATCAAAGCATGTTAAAAGAAGACTAATCTGCTGGTTTGAGTAATTCTATCCTTTTAAAAATTTTTGCTCTATTTGGTAATATCAAGCAAAAAAATTGCTAGGAAGACATTTCCTGATCAGTAGTTTCTGTCTAAATGGAAAATGGATGGCTAATTGTTGGTAGGATACTTCTCCAGCATAAGCTCTCATTTTATCCAGATATGCAGATGGAGAAGCAAAATAATTGATCAGTTAAAGTGTTATTGACAAATGCATCTCAATGGGTTTTGGTCCTTGGGACAACTCAGTAAAAATTCCTTGTTTGTGAGTAGACTGGTACACCGGCTGTTCACTGGACAGCCTTAATGTTTTGGCTACCAAATTCTAAGCAGGGTGTTTCCCTGACCCCCTTTTATGGGGTGGTTGGATCTGCTGGACAGAAGCTGGTACGATCTCCTCATCGCAACAGCTTTCCCTCCTCTTGCTCTTCTGTGACATCTTCTACCTGCTTCAGAAGCAGCCTGACTCTGAGGCTTTAAGCCGTTTTCTTTACAGGAACAGATGCAGCAGGTATTGGTCACCCACAGGAATGGTTCTCCTTGGCGGTGCCAGGCTTAGGAGAGGGAGGTTGTAAACTGCAGAACCCAGCTGGTTCCTGCAGATGCTTCAGGGCAGATTCCTTGGCCTGCTCTCATCTCCAGCATCAGCAAATCCCCAGATACCAGTGACTTTGGCTTTGGGGACCCCATGGGAAGTCACAGCCCCCTGCCCTGTGCACCTTCTGCCCAGGGACACTGAGTGTGTGTGGCCTTGATGTGCACTCGTGCCTCATCACACGTGTCTCCCGTGTGCCCGTGGCGGGTCTGCTGATGGACACACGAGTGCTGCACTGTGCAACTCTGCCTCGTCATTGCTGAGTTATTTCCAGCCAGTGAGTACCTGCCGAGTTGTCTTTTGTTTTGAAGAGAAAGGGGGGAGGTTGAGAGAGTTGTCAGAGCCAAACGGGAGTGATCTTTGAGCTTGCTTTTGTTCCGATGTTGGTTTCTATGCCTCATTAGCTGTGCTGCGGTTTCTCTCTCTGCATTTCATCATGCTGTGTAATGTGGCAGAGTGCTGCAGGCTCGTGTCATGCGTCAAAATCTAAGAAGTCATATTGGGGAAAAATGGAACATTATTAAAAGCCATCAGAATTATTTATCATTTTAAATGGCTTAAATAGTGCGGCTAGTATCATTTTAGATAGATATAGGTCACGCTGAAAGCATTCACCTCATTGATTTCAGTGGCATGGAGGTGGAATTCAGCTTTGTGCAGGGAATCATCACAGGAGCCCTGTGCCATTTACTCTTTTGGAGAACTGACCCAGAAAATAGAGAAAGAAGGAACTTTCAGTCACCATTTAATGCCTTCTCCTGCTCCAAACAAGCATATGAAGCTGAAACACCATCAACACAGAGTTTGTGTCTCTCTTCTCCTCAAGAAGCAGGTTTCCTCCAATACTCTCTGCTAAACTTGTTCAGACAGATGGCTGGCCTCGTCCTCTGTCTTGTCTCTGACATAGCAATTGGTGGTACTCATCAAGTAGTCAACCTGAAGGACTGTCAAAAGATTTCTCTCTTTTTATTAGAAACATGTCCACCATTTAAGCTCAAGAAAAATTAGCATTGCTTATGAAAAAGTGTGATTAGCTGGAAGAGGGAATGGAGTTCTCATTATGAACAAAGGCTCTTATCAAGGGTGTCCCACCTTTCATCTGTGCAGGTAATGCGTTTCTTGCCAATAATGTGTAGTTAATATCCTCTGCTGTGCTACAAGGAGTACAGACACCACAGAATATTAACCGAAGGCAGAATGTAAACATATATTTTAACATTGAAAACTTTGATGCTGCTATTGAGACTTCTAGGGCTATCACCAGTTGTGGCACTAGCTGTCTTTGTGTCACACAATAAAATCATACACTGCCTGAATGCATCCCTTCCTGATCCCTTTGTGTTCCTCAGATTAATGCTTCTGTGTTAGTAAAAAAGAATGTTTATAGTGATCAGCTTTAACATCAAATGTGAAACCATATTGTCTCCAAAAGGCACCAACAAACTTTTGAGGAGCTCAAAATGCACCGAGTCCAGTGCTACAGCCTGTACCTGATCTTGTGTGCTGCAGCTCTGCGTGGTGTCAGCACAGCCAGTGCCTGCAGAGCAGCCAGGCAGCTCTAATTTGCTTTTTGCTCCCACTCCATTAAGTTGTTTTTTTTATTATGCATTTTAATGACAGCTGTGCGCTAGTGGCCTTGATTGCTGAAATTTATGTCTATTTACAGTGCCATTATTAGCATCCAAGTACATGTTGTTATTATGTTGTTTTTAACATTCTGAAATCATCTAGCTGAAAGCTTTCATTTAACACACTTGGTTGCACAGTATGCAGTATTGGACAGGATAATGAAACTCCATCTTTCTGGTTTTATTGACCTAATTGTATCATCTGTGTCTCTTATTAGTTTGTTAAAATACTCGTTCCTTCCCAGCCTATTGAAGTGGCACTGCCTAATGCCCAGAATGAGTTACCTTTACTGTAGTGTCACGGGGTGTGAAATGTTCTGAGGTTTTTTTGATGAGCTCTGTACTTTGGGAACTTCATTTTCCTTGTCAAGTTCCATTCTTTATGATTCACTCACTTCTGATGACTGCATTTTGAAGGGGACAAGTACATGGTACCTACATGGTTAAGTAAAAGCCAGACCTGAGTCAGATCTTCATTTTACCTCTTGACTTCAGGTTCTTAACCAGAAACCACTTTTAATCCCCACCTATGGCAACTCTCTCTCCTACATCCTATATCCCTCATGTAGAAATAACCACAGAGAAGGTCTTGGCATCAAAGAAAGAAAATAATTGTATACATCCTTACATTGAGAACCAGTTGTTGAGCTACATGTCAGGTTAAAGCTAAATCTTCTCTCACCAAAATGCTTTACCCCAGGGTAGGAGGGTTCAGAGACCTGTTGGCAGCAGGTACTTTGCTCCCCCTGTAGAGGAAGTATCACCTTTTTGCAGTTTATATGTTTGCAAGAGGCAGTAACATAACATTATTCTTCTCTTCTTTGAAATGTTGTAGAGATACTGCTATTGTGTCAGAAATGTATTCAGCAATAATAGCTCAATATTTTTACAGGCATCTGTGAACAGGTGTCATGCTTGTGGTTTTATTATTTTCTTGTTTCTTCCATTACTGCTCTGTTGTTATCTCTGAACAGTTTCAGAGGCTTCAGGAGTTGTGTTTTCAGAAATCTAAACTTGGCTGTGGTTTCTGCAGCCCTGAGCCTAAATGTGACCTTTTCTGAAGTCACCCATGCAGTGACACGAGTTGCGTTCCTGGAGCCTTACCTCCCAGCTGGCCCCTAAAAAGAGCCCCCAAAGCACACACATTGTCAGGAAAGTCCTCTCAGCTGCCCTTGCGCACACACAGAATTTGGGAGTATCTTCCCCAGTGTTTGCATCAAGATCTACTTAGGTACTGGGATATGAACGTTGCATAATAATTATCGATAGATGCAATTGCTGAAGTTCTGAAGCTATGACTGTCGGAACAGGTGATTCAGTTACTTCACAGTAAGGGCAATGATCGAATCCCAGCTGTGTTTTACATTTGTCTCCCTGCAAAATGTACTTCTGTATTTTAAAAAAAAGAGGTACATATTTATGCACGTCTCTGCTTATTTGTGCTTGTGGAGTAAAAGTGGGAGCAACACTTAAACAGGACAGGTTAACATCTTCTTCATAGTTACAGGGAGCAGAAGGGGAAAAAGTCAATGCCAGCACTGGCATTGTCCAGTGTGACCAATAATGTTCTCTGCTAACGCAACACACTTGCTGTAAAATGACTTTTTGAAGCAGTTAATGAAAGAGAAATCTGTTCACAGAATTCAATATTTGTGGAGAAGTTCTTTGTTTATTTTTTAAGGCAAAACTTTAGTCTTGATGTATTGTTTCTGCTGGTGTTTGTGAGTCTGTCAGGACCAAAGCAGTCCCTGGACAAGAAAAGACAGTCTGGCCCCAAAACTTCTTCCCTTGATTCATCTTTTAAGCGTCTTTTCTGTTTTGTTCCCACAGCCTTTATCAATCTCCCTCTCTCAGAAGCACTGTGTAAGGTGCTGGAAACTTCTGCTAGACTAAGACATGGCTTTGAAATGAGCCCTTTGAATAGAAGATCCTTTTGTGCCACTGGAGAACACCTGGAGAGAAGCACACAGCCCACGGCGTCCCTGCTCCTCATGGGGAGGCTGTGCAGAGCTGTGGCCCACGCAGGTTTTTATTTATTTTCCCAGTTAGTGTTAAAAATATCCCTTAAAAGCAATACATTTGATAAACTAGGATTCATTGAAAAATGCTGGTTTATTATGATTTTATAGTGTGTCTCTGTTCTCAAGTGTAAAATAAATGCCATTTTGTAAGGCATTTCTGGCTGGTCAGGAACATATATGGGGCAGCTGGGCTGGAGGAGGAGCGGATACTGGGGTAACTGGAGTCAAGGATATGATACAGTTAGCTGTGCAAGGTAACTGCAAGTCGGCTGACCATGGTGATGGTGTTTTATGAATCAATTTCATAATGTTTCAGTGTTCCTGGCAGTTCAGTGCCAGTAGGGAGGAGAAAGATACAAAAGGATGCCTGCCCACAGTTACGTTATTTTGGTAGTTTGGTGTGAGAAAGGACAGAACTACTACTGCAGTGCTTTCATCCAGGGCTCATGTCTCTTATGACCTGTACTTGTGGTTCAAGGTAGCAAATTTTACGCAAAGGTTTGTATTTTGTTGTGTTTCAGTTAGGTATTTTTCCTCTTGGTCAGGTTCAAATAGAGCCTCGTAGTTTTAAACTTACCTGAACTGACCTTCCTAGTTTGGAGTTTAAATCAAGTCAGTACCTTGCAGGGAGTGCTGGTGGCATCCAGGAGCTGCTGTTTGGTTTTATTTCCAGCCTGAACCAACACTTGAAGCTCTCATGGACTTGCTGCTGGTGGTGGTGTGTTGCAGAGGCATGACACGAGGTCCTGGCTGGGAGTGGGCTGTTAAAGGTCCCATGGTGTTAGCTGGTAACGGGCTCTGGCCAGACGCCGCTTGAGGTTGTTGCAGTGCAGGTACGTAAATGGCACTTTCATTTGGACGGAGTATTTGTATTCAGTTCTCACCACAATGTTTGTATGAAGTTTCCCTTTTCTGTTAAATGTGTTCCTGTCATCTGCATTGGAAATGAAGTGATCTCTCTGCCTCTCTCACTGTGTTAACAAGAGTGAAGTGCTCCTTGCAAAGTCCTTTATGAATTTAATGAGTAATAGTCTAAGGTGAAAAAAGTTGTTAAAATCCTCCCAAAATATAGGAAGTGTCACCTGTGTGTGCTGTGTTTTTCCCACCTTGGCCTGTTACATAACACAACAGCAAAATGTCAACGGGAGGTGAATCACTGTGCCAGTCCCTGTCACGCGAGCAGAGACACATCTCAAGTGTGAAGTTGCTTTGAGCAGTTTTCTTGTTGGGAGTCTTGAAATTTTCCTTTAAACCTTGACATGACCGCAGCCACAGTGTTCCTGTCCAAATCCAAACTGGCTGGCAGGCCAGGGAAACCAAATCTTCTGATCGGCACCGAATTCAACTTCTTTTATGTAAAAACCTGATACCGTTTATATATATTATTCATTACAGCTTACTAAGTAGAACTGTGAAGAAGCATCAGAGACACTCGATTAGTTACTGTAACCTGTGGAAAAGATGGGTGTATAATATCCTCATCCCAGGCTTTGATTTATTTCCTACAAACAGAAGAAATAATCTCAGCAGAGAAACTGTTGACTTGAAAATTCACAACAGCCAGGATTCAAAGGGGTAAAGGCAGGTTTGTTGCAGGACAGATTTTTTTTTTTTTTTTTTTCATTTTCTTTGAAAAAACACAGAACACACTTGCTTGGTCATACCCTACTAGACCAGAGGAAAGCTGTGCACAGAGGTAACTGGATATTTACTTGGCTGCTTTTCTTGTTTCTAATGGAAATACAAATGAAAGCTATAAACTATTAATCTTTAGTTTAGTTTTGCTAAGTATTGAGCAGCATTTAAAACCAATTACTTTGCTTCAGCAGCAGAAGTCGTTAGAGGAGAGGGATTTAGCAGCTGCTGCAGCCCAGGATTTGTACAAAAGCAGGCTTGTTTCCTGCTTATATGGTAGGGCTTACAAAACAGGTAAAATTATTTACTTAGGGCTTCTATTTAAAGCTCAGAACTTGAGGAACTCAGAAGGTTTTGCCATTTTTTTTCCCAACTGATACAATAAAAACAGGTTTCTCATATTTAAGTGACTTTATAAAGGAATGTGATTTAAAAGTGCACTTTACTACTCCTTACTTTCATGTTTCCCTGCCGCCAATATGACCAGTGAAACACTGCCAGGTGTAAAAAGTGGAAGATTCAGTGTCCAGTGAAACAAAGGGAAAGCATCCTGTGGATTTCAGCTTTGAGTTCTGGCACTGCAGAAAAATCTGCCTTTTTAGACAGAAGTTATATTGTAGCTGTGTTCTTCCAATCTGCCATCACCTGCTGCTACTGCTCCAGGAAATGTTAAGCCATTTCATATTTGCAGAAAAAGATGGGCAGAAGGTTTTGGTACTCTGCTCTGGAGCGTGCTGGGAGTCAGTGGGAGAGACAGAGGTCTTGAGCAGACCTTTGGTCTTGAGCTTGCACTGATGAACCTGTGAAATTGGAGCCTCTCGTCATTGAGTTTCCCACCTCTTTGCTGTTATCCCCACGTGGTACTGTGCTGGCTTTCTGCACATTGCCAACCTGAAGCTGAACGGAAATGCCAGAGCAGTGGTAGCCAGTGCCATGCTAGCTGAGCCCAAGCTGCCCAGGGCAATGTGTGGGAGCTGGGGTGTGATGCTGTCCCCACGCCCAGGCTGCCTGCCTGGGGGGCTGCGGCGGTGACAGCAGAGGGAGGGGAGGGTTCCCTGCCTGAACCGGGCTTGTCAGAACCAGCGCATCGTGCTTTAGTGCAGAGCAGGGGCTCAACACCTCCTTACAGATAGCCAGGGCTTTCACGTGCGCAGATGTGCCAGGCTGTGAGCTCATTTAGAATTCAAAATAACAGTAAAATCTGGCAAAACAACAAAAAAAAAAAAAAAAAAGGAGGGGGTGTGCGGAGTGTTGCCAGGAGATGACCAGATGGCATTGCTGTGGGGCGCGGTGTGCCCAGACCCTCAGCTTTAGTGGTGTGGCTTCTCATCAAAATTAATACAGTGGTGCTGGGCATGACCAGCCCCTCTTCGTTGCTAGGAGATGCTTGAATCACATTACTGTGGATGTGCTGCCGGCATCCAAATACTTTAATGTTCTTCCATTTCCAGAATGCTCCAATGTGGAGCAAAGACAGAGGCTGGGCTGTTAGATCACTTCTAGGCCAAGGGAGAGAGGGGTAATGCTGCTGAAATTGGCAAGTTTTTTAAAGAATTAACAAGGTCAGTGTCTCCTTCAGCATTTGAAGATGTGTTTTATTTAAAGTTACCAAGTAGGGTATTGCATTTCTTTCATGTAGAGCTCCCAAAGACTTTCCTCTCTTTAGGACATTGATTTGGTCTTCATGCCGAAAAGACCTTATCAAGCCAGTGGGAACTATTACAGAAAGCTGCTGCTCAGTGGGACCGTGTTCCTGTGTGATCAGTCAGCTCGTGAGCAGGCAGCTGCCTCCCCGTGCACATCACAAACTTCCTAGAAAATAAAATGCAGCTTGTGATGTTCATGGTTTTGGCCAATGGATGAGAATGGAGTCAAACACCTTGATGTGCTGAACAGTTCACCATGTCTCTGAACCTCAGCTGCCTCCGTTCACCCTTGGTGCCCAGAAGATGTAAAGTCAAATAAAGATATGTAATAAATAGGACCTGACTAATTTATTCACACAATAAACCAGCAATAGCCTAAAGTTAACTGAGCAAAACCAGACTCACACTAAAGGGCTAAATTAATAGCTCCCTGCTGCACTGAATCCATCGCTCGAGCGCATTTTGCAGAAGTTTAAAAAGGCAGCATTACGTGTGAGTGTTTTAAAGATTATTAGAAAGGGCACTCCTTTCTATTATTTGCAGTATTGCATTCAGAATATGTTAAAATAAATTGTATCAGCAACTCTTGAAATGCACAGCATAGCTACAACTGACTATAAAGACATTAAAGACCAACAGTCCTGATGCTTTTTTTCCAGCAGCTAACCAACCTCTGGAAATCCTTCTCTATCGAGTATTCCTTCCCCCTACAGTATTGTTTCTATCCTTCAGCCCTGCCTCGCAGAAGCTCTCTGTGATAGTGCTGCAGTGTGTCCTGCTGCAGCATCTGCCGGTCCGAACTCTCCTCGTGCTCCCTGTCCCTGTCCCAGCTGTGCTGTGTGGCACCGTGGGGTGGAGCTGCTCCTGCTGCAAACGCAGCACAGGGCACCTTCCAACAAACCCAACAAGCTGCCCAGAGCACACTGCCATCCAAATATATTTTTATGTGTAAAGATAGGACAGGATTCAGTTTATGTTCTGATGGTAGGACTTAGGTTTTCATGACTTGCAGGTAGACTCTGTCCCTTGCATTTTCTTTTGAATAGTGCCACGCTGCAAGCAGCTGTGTGGTGTCACAGAACGGTTGGGAGCAGGTTGTGACTTTACGTTCCTTGAAGGAACAGCAGCGCTAGTCTTTATGTGATAATGCCGATATGCCACTCTTACGCTCTTGCTGTCTTGTCTTCTTATGTTCGTAAGTTGGCTAGAGTCCCTGAGCCACAGTGCTTGTCACCCTGACGTGGCTTTCTGTGGACAAAATGTACAGCTGCAAATCCCAGAACACCTATTAGAAGGGCAGGCAGAGCTGTCTGGACTTCCTGATGACCTGAAAAATGGGAGAGCCTCAAATAGTAACTAAAAAGAGGGAGGGTTAGAAATTTGGTAGCTGGGAAGTAAAGTGAATTTTAAAATGTGAATGTTCAAGAAACAATACAGCTGAGAAGAAAATGGCAAAACTTACCCCCTTCCCTGAGTCTGAAGTAATTCTGAGCTAACCGCGCCTCCTGCCCTGTGCCTGCGGATCTCAGCTGCGCGGCCTCTGCAAGCTGAGAAGTGGCTCTTTGTAGCCTTGTAATATTTTTATTGCTTGCAACAATTGTTCTAGCCACGACAGCGAGGCATCCCTCTGAAAGTAAAATACTGACACATCTGAAGGAAACCCATGGTCCATAACATCATTTAGCAGAAAGAGATTTTTATGTTGTTTCCTAGCTTCCATCTCTCTAATGCATTTTAGTGATGGAAGATGTTGCAGAAGGATCCTGCCCAGTTGGTGATGCTGTATAATCCCCGCCCGGTGCAGCTGGAGCAGGGTTGCATTCACATTCAGCAGCAGTGCGGCTCCCCTGCTCTTATTGCCCAGCCCCTCTGTTCCGTCGCTCTGGCTCCCGGCTGCATGAAAGCTCTCAGAGAAAGTAGGAGAACTGATGTCTTCCTTTGTGTGGTGGATCCTATTACAGGATATGGGTGTTAAACATGGTCCTGAAGTGTGAACCTTGGATTTGAATATAATAATTCTTGTCTAGACTCTTTCTCTAAGTTTTGTGGAAATTGCTAATGTCATTTTACTTATAAATTATAAATGTTTCTACAATGTCCCAGGTAATTTAATACTCCCTAGAAATTAAGCCATTAATCCAATCTCCATCAGACATTTTCATGCTTTTTTTCCTATATTAATGCACAAGAAAATCTCTCCTAAAAGCCTTCAAAACACTACACTGTCCTTCTTCAAATCTCTCCTTGGTTTTTGCCGCTAGCGTACTGCCAATAAAATATTCAGCAACAGCTAGGCAGCTACTCTTCTGTAGCCACTGCTTACTGCATTAGTCACAATTATCTCGCTTTATATCCACCTGCTGTTATACCAGCTCTTGTGGCCTTTTCCAGTTGTGCAAATATATATGCATGCTCTTGAATTCATGAATAGGATGAATAATCACTTTAGAGTCTTTGGAACAACCTATCCCTCAAGATAAGGATGTGAACAAATGTTCAATCACAGATTGAAATTGTAAACTCCTTGGAACAGGAATTGGTTTCTGGTAGGTCTGTATAATGTGTTCTGCACTGGAGGACCATAACTGGACTTTTGTCCTACTGGGAATAAAATGCTAAGGTTGGAACCGGTAATTAATCACAGCAAAATAATTACCAGCTAAGGTGAAGTGTTAACCTCTGAAGAAGGAGTCAGGAGTTAAAGCCAGTTGGGGTGATGGTGTTTACTGAAAATTTACAAAGTGATCCCTCTGCCCTTGGACAGACAAATCCCCTTTCTGGGGAGGAGCCAGCACTCTGGAAGGGAAACACCAGCCCTGGCCAAGTGTCTGCAGCATTGGCTGAGATCCCTGAACATGTACCAGTTGCTAAGTGAGGTGTTGGTGCCAGTGAGAGGCAATACTAGATCCTTCGGGAGGGGAGAGGGGATCCTGCTGGTGCTTGTCCTGCAGCAGCAGGGATTTTGAAGGCCACTGCTAAGGGCCTTTTGTTCTTTGCATTGGTTCATTTCTTAGCTTTCCCCAGCGTTTCGCTGTTGGTTTTTCTCTGTTTCATTCTTCCCTCCGGCCCTAGCAGTGGTGTTTGCCCCTGCCTGCTCCAGAGCTGTGCAGACGCAGCTGCGGCAATGGTTTGCTGGGGAATATGTGTGAAGGTGATTCATGGGAGCTGCCTGGATGGATTTCCTCGGGAGACGTGAGCAGGCGCAGGTAACACACTTGCAGGCACTTAGTCCTTTGTTCCTGGTGTGTGATTTTGCACCCTGTACACATGTTCCTGCCCTGGGCAGTGGCAATGCCACACCCTTAGCCTCACTGTTTGCCTGATGCCTGTGACCAGTAAATGTACCTTACCCACCCGTAACTGGTCTCGGGGTATAAGAAAGAACATCTGTGTGAAAGCCTGGACTTGCCAAATCCTTCTGGGGTTACATCTAAAGTCTCACAGTCAATGGGCAGACTCTCATTGATTTTAGTGGAGTTTGGACTTTTGGCTGCATAGTTAAAAGGCAGTCAATGCCTGGAAAAAACAGGCTTTAAAATACTGAGGTATTGGAAGTATTGAGCTGCAAATGGAAGATCCGTGGAGTGGAGGGGAAGGCAGTCAGTAGTGGGAGTGTGTATTGCTTCACACCAGATGTGTTTGAATCCCCTCGCAACATTTTGGCTAACAATTAAGTGCACTCACAGTAGTGAAATCTGAACACTTTCTTCCCAATAATGATTGACTGTATGAGAAAAATGAAGTATAGGAAAGTTTTGGATTGCAGCCCGCAGGGTAGAAGTGAATGATCACGCTAGTTGAGCCATCGTTCAGCACGCTGTCATCATCTATTGGAAAGTCGGAGGTTGTAAGCAGCAGCTGTCTGGGGAGACAAATCAGCTGAAAAAATTATGTCTTACAGGTTTCCAGATACTGACCCCAGGAATATAATCAATTATAAAATCAATGTAATACATGGAACTTGGGATCACATTCTGAGCACGCCAAGTTTTGAAGGATTCTAGCTGTGTCACAAAATGTGAATGCTGCCGTTGTGTTCCTGTTTTTGTAAAAGATGATTTTAGAAACTGAAACAGTCCTGATTCATGCATGCCAGCACACTGGCCTCCTCTGCAGCTCCCTGGTCGCAGATTGGCATCTTTCCTTTTGTATCCTGCTTTTATCCCAAGTTGCGAAATAGGTAAGGAAGGTACAGAAAGCGGAACTGTGATACTGCATCAGATAGAACGGGTGTAGAGATCTGTGTTGGGTTTGTGTGGTGGGGTTTTGGTAGCGGAGGTGGAGGCTACAGGGGTGGCTCCTGATGGAAGCTGCTGGAAGATTCCCTGGCTCCAAGATCCATGTGTGTTTAATGGGGAAAGCTTGAGTGCAGTAAACTCAAGGCAAAATTCCTATTGACTTTAGAAGGACCACACCTTCTCTCTACCTTCTCTTTTGGTGGTGTGTTTTGTTTGTTTTTTTTTTTTACTACCTGACTTCAGTTTGAGGCTTCCACGAGACACTCTGCAATAGTCACTTGGGGAGTGCAGAAATTTGGGGGGATTTTTGGTCTTGCATATCTGAAATAGTGGTGCTTGCACCCCGGGGAGCGTGGGCACTGCTCCTGCCCTGCACTTCCAGAGCTTGAAATCTGCCTCTGGCAGTGGGGAGAAGAGAGGATAAGTGAGGCCACAAATCCATGGTAGCCCATCAGGGCCGGGGAAAGACAGTCGTTCTGGCTGCTGCCTTCTGCTGTTTAGTGCAGGGACCGGAGATGGAATTGCTGGTGGGATATTCAGCACAGAGTATCGGCTCTGCAGGCTTGGATGAGTGCATACAGAGTGAAATTTCTGGTGCTCTGTAGGAATGTCCTTTGATTCATTCACAGAAACCAACTATGTATAAACTAGGGAGCAAGGATTTGTGGAACTTAATAGCTTTTTTCCCTTTTCTTTGTTTGCAAGCCTCCATTTCTGTTGGAGGCAGGGAAGCCTGCAGCAGCCATTCTTAGCCAATACAGAGCACCACTGTGAGCGCTGGGGCTTGCTCGGTGCTTCAAGGACGTGCTGAGCATTGAGATCCATATGTTCATCCGATCGTGATCAATGATAAGTAGTTTTGAATCATGTCTGGTATTTTGAACATATGACATTCCTCATAAAATTGTTGTGGGCACTGTTATTCCAGGCACACAGAGCAGTTTTGATTCAAGGTGAACTACATCAGTCACCAAAATTAGATATTTATTCCTAGGGGAAGAAATTCCTTCTCCCTCCCCTAGAAGTCAGCAGTGTATGCCAGCATCTATTTTTACAATATTGGTTTTGTAAGAAAAGTTTCTCACTTTCACTCGTTTGAGAATTGAATTAGTTTTTGCTGCTGCTTCACTGACTTCACAGAACATTTCCCTGCAATCCTTTAACACACTATTAAATTCTAGAGTATTTTGTCTGTACATCTGATAATTTGATTTTGAGTGATGTTTGTGTCATTACTAAGCATTTTAGTCAGCAACAATAACGTTAGTAGTATGTAGTGAGGCTTTTAACAATGAGCTCAGAAAGAGATGTAGAAACCCTGGTGTAAGGCTGACAATGACCAGAATGGATTACTCCCAAAACCATTATCTTCCAACAGCTTCTGAGGCTCAATTCACTTAAACTTGCTGCTTTTGCATTTTCATCAGCTTCTTTAGTTTCTTCTATTTAGTCCAAACTGCAAAATTGGATTTCATAAAGCTATTTTTAAACAGTTTGGAGCTTCCAATTTACAAAACTGAAGTACTCTGAAGATTGTGCTTCTCTCTAAATGTCTTTATATTCTGTGTTGTTATTCAGGGGCTATCAAATGCCAGTCAAGACCTAACAGATTATTAAGTGTGGCCATCTATTTATTCTCCAATTCTGGGCCTCGTTACCCAGTGGAGTTCATTCCGTTGAAAATGAATGCTATTAAAGCTGTACGAGTTTGAGAGAATCGAGCATGAGAGAAGACTTGGTGTGTCCAAGTACAAAATTTGACAGAGAAGTTACATTGGCTTTAACAATTTATCATGTGGAAGATTTGTACAAAAGGGAAGAAAAAAGACAATCCTGTTTAATCAACAGTGCACATTTATCTTTCTGCCCAGTGTTCGTGTTAAAGCCCCATGTGTTTGTGTCTGGGGCACTGTGACCACTCTGTCAACAGCAGAAGCAGTTGATGGAGCCTCCATCCCAACCAAGGGCTCTTTGGCTGCCTCCCCTCCAGTCTGTCCCACCAGAGAGTGCCTGTTCTCCGTGAGTGTTTGGATGATTGTGCTTTAATGCAGATCTATGATGTGATCTAATTAAAAGTAAAAAAAACCCATCAAAGTACCAGTGACTGGGAGCCAGTGTGGCTTAAATTCGCCTTTGCAGATTCTGGAAGTGCACAGGCCCTGATCTGGCTCCCTGTAAAAGCCAGCTCGAGCTCGTATGGCAGTTGCGGGTGATCCCAAGAGCAGGTACCTTTTCTACTGACAGTCAGCAGGTAGAAGATCCCTGGTCTGTTCCCATTACTACATCTTGCTCTGCTGACTTGACCGTTTTTGCAGAGGTTGATGGAAAAAGCTGGAGGTCTCTGTTCGCTGGGTTTGTGTTGCCTATCTGAACCTTTCTGGATGTTGTGACAATTCAGCTTTCTTGTAATTCAGTGTAACAGCAATAAGGAACTGAAACCATGCGCTAGAAGGAAGCAGGCTGTGCTCTGCAGTCAGTGCCAAGGCTGCTGTGGGTGTCATTAGATGGGCAGGAGCAGCATGAAGGGGGACAGGACTGAGGCTCCCAGCTCTGCCAGCGCTGGGAAGTCCCTGCTGCTAAAGAAGAGACGGTGAGTGAACACGTTCAAGTACTGGAGCCTGGGTGATCACGCAGCTCTGACTAGCGCTTGCCTGGACACATTTTTCTCTAGCCTGAAGGGATGTGGACACAAAACAGCTGGTACCTTTTCTACCACTTGGTCTTCAGGCCCAGGATCGGTCCCTGGCACTCTCTGTTAGCAGGACAAACAGCTAACAGAGGCTGTATTTTTTTGCTTTGCTTTGCTTTCTCTGGGGCTAGGAAAGGTGATACACTGTGCTTAGCAGAAAACCTCTTTCTTTGCTGCTTATTGGGTTTTGTGTATTTTTGGTTTCTCCCTAAAAGTCTTGTCCTAGATAATTCTCCTGTGGCTTGTGAATGCTTTGCTTTGTGAACATTTAATCCAGTGTGGGCTTCAGCAGTAATTAGTAATGTGGATATTTATGGAGACATTCTAACCTGCATTGTTCATGAATATTTCACCATGGTGGAAATTTCACACCCAATAAATCACTAATGAAAATGTCATTTCCCAGCTGCATTTACCTGATGTGCTGTTAATCTTGCCGTACCCACTGGAGGCAGAATTACTGTCAGATTTGCAACACAGAAAGGAATTGGTTTTTAATTAGTGACCCCAATAATGTAGGTTAAAAATTATTTTTTAAATGGAGATTTAATGGCCCTTTTCACATAATGCTATCAGTTTCATTGCCTGTAGTGATGCTTTGTAGACCGCCATTCAAGCAGATGCTTTGAAGGACAGCCTAACAACTGTTGGGGTTGAAGGGATTAAGGAGAAGAGTGATGGTATGGGGAAAGTGGCTCTGAAAGCAAGAAGTGTCAGAGGCACCCAGCGAAGCCCATTGCCCTCTGTATTAACAAAGCTCACAAGGCAAAGTCCCAGTCTCCTTGCGTTTGGTCTCAAAGTGGTCCTGAACTGTGCCATCCAACCCTTGGATGAGATTTCATGAAGGCAGTTGCTACAAGATTGGTTATTGTGTTTGGAAAGATCATAAATTATTTTGCCCAATTTTTGAGTTGTATCTTTGTTTTGTCATAATGTAATTTGTATCGTTGCCAGCATTCTTGTGGTCAGACATCTCTAATTCAAGGGATAACAGAATGGCACAGCAAAAAAAGAGGGCAGCTTCCCTGAGGCCATCACTGCAGGTTAACTAATTGACTAAATGAAGAAAGTTAATGAAATACTAGAATAAGATGGTTACTGTTAAAAATGGTTGTGGAAAGGATATGAATCATGCCACGTGAGGGAGCTGTAGCATTCTCCTTTCTTGAAAGTCATACTCTCTAGCTGCATTTTCTTTTCCTGACTGCAGATGTTCACAGTAAAAAAAAGATTATTAGACACTGGTCAGGGTCTGTGGAGCCTTCAGCTCATTAGATTCTGGGAAAATCTGAATTTCCAGAAATCAAGCCCTGCTCCTGAACTTGTAGGCATGTGTACCCTTGTGTAGAGAGATGCTTCTCGGTGTGCGCATTACAGCAAGCACCTCTGCAGGCAGCCGCTCTCAAAAGAGGCTTTGGGATTTTCGTCCCAGTTTTGAATGCTCCACAATTAAGGGTTGTTTGCATCCATGGTGATTCAGCCCTCGATAAGGTCATAGGCTTCTCCTGTATCTACTGCTGTGACTTCTGCACGAAGGATAATCCAGACTATCTGTGGGCTAAATTTTGCAGTCTCTTATTCAGCCTTGGTTGTTAAATGGACAAGTTTGACACAATTTACCCGATAGAGCCGATATCTGACACGTCTAAAATAAGGCCTCTTTCTATAACTGCCACAAATATTAATTTCAGAGCTTGAACCACCCGTGTTCCACCAAAATCAAAGGCAGTTTTTCTGTTCATGTTGCTGGGTTTTGGAGCAAAGCTGAATTCCTGAATTTAGAGAACTCATGCTTGAAAACATTATCTTTCATGACTGACAGTCCGTCATGTCAGAGACCAAGGAGCTGCGACATGACTAAACACCCCTTTCGCAGGCTGCCGGCTTTTGTGTGTTTTATAGAGGCTCAGACGGTGGCGTGGCTCGCTGCCTTGAGACTGCTCCTCTCTCGGAGCTGCTTTGTCTGAATCAACACTCCGAAAGCAGCTCTCTCTCACAGTAGTTGTACTTACCTTCAGCAGAGACACAGGGCACTCTCCTTTTTTGAAGGCAGAAAGCAAATATCTTTTTGACAAACAGGTTAACCATAAAAGTTACTTTTGATCGCTTAAACTGTCCGGGGAGGGAGGGAGTAGCTGTCGTAGAGGAAATGCACTGAGTAAGGAAAGCAGCCTGCTCTGTACATCGGGTCCTGTTCAAAAAGGGCTAACACAGTAATATAAAACATTGCCTCTTTGAGGGCTTGTCCATTTGTATTCTGTCTTAATGTGCATTTGCACTGTGGTTTGGAGGTTGTAAAAGCAGTGTTGATTCAGGACCATGTGCTTTCCAAGTCTCCATGCTGAGAGTACGGAAGGTGGAACGAACCCACCAGTTTCTTCCCACTTCCCACAACTTTGAAGGGCAGCCCCACTGTACCTCCACTTTTAGGCAATGTTTTTCTTTAACTAGACTGAGTTACTCTGTGTTTGTGCAGTTTGCAAGCAGGTTTGTTCCCCCCGTGCCCATGTGAGAGCTCCAAGCAGCCTTCCGGGGAATTCAGCGGAGCAAGCCCTGCAGGGCAAGGCGAGTTTGCAGGAATGGATCCCCAAGCTCATATTGTCAAACACTTTGATAAAATGGCAGATGAAATTCATTGTTGATAAATGTGCAGTGATGCACATGGGAGGAAAAACACACTCGGTGA
Source organism: Syrrhaptes paradoxus (assembly GCA_013400615.1). Lineage (NCBI taxonomy): Eukaryota > Metazoa > Chordata > Aves > Pterocliformes > Pteroclidae > Syrrhaptes > Syrrhaptes paradoxus. The sequence continues at coordinate 72,315 of VZTO01025606.1, forward strand.
TGGTCTTTGAACTAGCTATTAACTCCAAGATCTCTTTTGTGAGTGGTTTTATAGAACTATCCATTATATTGTCAATTCAGCAGCAAAGCAAAACAAACCAAAAACACAGCTAGAATGGGAGGAATTACTAGGGAAGGATTGAAGAATAAAACAGAAAATATTGCTGTGCAGCTATATAAATCTGTTCTGCACCCACATTTTAAACACTTCATCCAGTTTTGATCCCTCCCGCTCCATTTCAAAAGGCTACGGTACAGCTGGGAAAAACACGGGCTTTCAGTGCTGGAAAAGAGTGTGAGAGAATGGATAAATGGACTCGTGCTTTCTATGACAGCAAAGAGATAGCTGAGGTGGGGTATGATTGAGATATATGACATGAGGAGTGGCTTGGAGAAGGGGCATGGGAACTTAGTGCAAGAGCAAGTCACCTTCAGATGAGATGGTCACATAGAAGATTTAGGACAACTAAAAGGGGAACTTCTTCACACGGCAGTTCAGCTGGGCTGTGAAACTCCACCGTTTATTGTTGTGGATATGGAAAGTTAGTATTTTGTCAGAGCAGGCAGGCAAATTCTGAGATGAGTTAGGTACGTTAGTGGAAGAGTGGTCTGGCAAGGACCACTGGGTGTCTGTGTGTCACCTCTGGCTCTGGAAGACACTGAGTCACTGGTGAATCAGGAGATGTGGCAGGGAAGCATCACTCACTATATGGTTGTCTTATGCTCATTCTCTGGCATCTAAAGACAGGATCCTGGATCTCTGAATGATCCCATACAATTTTTCTTATGTTTTTTGTCTCTGTTAAGCCTAAATCCTACCTAAACTCTCATGCAGTGCAGGCACGGGTTCCCAGCAGGCATTCCTAGCAAGAAGAGGTCTCAGTAATGTCATTCATCTAGATGTAAGGAGACCACATAGTCTGACATCTGTCAGATACCCTGGGAACTCACTACAGAAGTTTATTCTCCAGATGTGCCTCTTTTTTAATGATTATGAATTCAGGGGACTTGGGACCTTAGTGCAGGTCAAAGTTTTGGGAAGATATAAATGGTTCCAAGACAGAAATATTTGAAAAGACTGTTCCTTCAGATGCAAACTGGTTTGCTACTTCACCTTTCCATACTTTTCCATAATCTTAGGTGTGACTGGTGGAGTATGAATTTATCAAGTTGAAATGTAGTCTCTCATCTTCCATTAATAAATTTCCATTAATAAATTGCCAGGACAGAGAAGGAAATAGCTGTGGAAGCTGAAGATTCTGCAAATTCACCACAACAGACTCTGCAAGGGCAACTGAGGTCTTGGATTTCCATAGAGGTGCAGTCAAAATCAGAAGATCTTCCCCTGAAGGCCTGAAATTTTTCAGAGAACAAACCCAGACCAACAACCAGAGCACTCTACTTACGAAGGTTCTTCTGGGATACGCAGCTGTCCTGGCTTTGCACTGAAATTTCCAGAGGGAAATGAAACAAGCACATCTTCTAGTTTGAACTGAAATCATTGCCTGACTCACAGCTTCCAACTTTTTACTCCTAAAGCCACAGAAGGGAGCATTTCTGAACCTGAAGACCTCTGTCCTCAAAGTTTGACTCACTTTGTATCTGTATCTGATCACACTATTTGATGAACTGAAAGCTGCCCTTGGCCTGATGGATCCAGATCTTGCTGCCTTCCAGTTTGGGAAACATCTGCATTTGATCCAGATGGAACCTGGTCCAGGCAGTGGGGCTGGGGGATGTGAGATGTCCCTGTAACAAGAACCAATCTCAAAATACAGCTTTGCGAATCAAAAGGCATCTGTTTAATCTTGATTATATCACCAGCTAATCTAGATAACCTAGACAGAAATCAGACTTCCTGTCTGCTGAGTTGATAAATTTATTCTTAAAACAATGTCACTCCTTCAAAACTGTTTTTAAAAGTTATCTTCTATACTAAGAAATAACTGAAGAGGATATTTCCTCCAAGAAACAGACCTTGGAAATGAACTCTTTAGCCAAAGTCAATAACCAGCCAGAGGTACAATGGTTCTCAGCTTGTAAACCAGCACAGGGAGGTTCCCACGTGGCTGTGTGAGGACTTGTTTGAAGAGCCAGGCAGGTGTTTTATTGACTGCAAACTTCGGTGACACCAATAGGAGGAAAAGATGACAGTGGGCCTGCTGCATGAGGGGTTAATAACAACAAACACATTATGATGAGTTTTTCCAGGACATTTTTCTTCACACCTCATTTCAGATAGATTTCTAAAAGTTCAATAGGCCAGTCAGTCTTACAGAGAAAAACAAAAGCTTCAGAAAAACAATCTGAAGTTTAAAAACTGGAGTCTACATGTTTCTGTGTCTTTTGGGATGGGTCCAGATACGTGCTGTGCCGTGTAAACACTTAATTCAAAGTTCTTCTAACATGATTTTTTTAGCCTCATACGTCACATGGGTAGATATGGCCTTTCACGTCTATTGTATTTCATGTACTTCCTGCAGACATTCAGCGTGTGGGGGAAGGTGTGTATAATTTGGCTGATAAAGTCATGAAAGACTGGCAGATAATGAAAAATTATGGGAGCCTCTGCGAGGGAGAGAGTGAGCTGGCTGTGTGATAAATGGTTTTTTACTCTAAAAGGTTGTCACCTTAGCTCATTTAGGCTTCTGATTGTTGCAGTTCATTATTTAAGGAAAGGGGAAAAAATCCCACATGCATAAAGCTTAGGGAGTTTTTGATAATTTGCAGTTGATCCAGACATAAATGCCGTATTCCAAAAGGGCTGAGTGCATTCGAAGCCAAGATTTTAATCTGATCATGGGATTAGCTGAAAAATTAGAGTTGTAATTTATGTTCCAGACTCTGTATAGTTCAGTAAAATGAATCAAAGTAAGAAGAGCCAAGGGAGCCACGGGAACCACTAAGGGCTGTCGAGTCAGGTCACTACCTCAGCGCTGATTCAGAGTTGTGCAGTAAAAGAGACCTTGATAGTTGTAAACTCTGGGTGATAAGAAAGAGAAATTATGGCCCAAATCCTTTCTATGCTCTTTTCTGATTTATTGACGACTTTAAGAAGGGCAACAGAAGCTGAATCATGAAGTAGGACATGTTTTTCACTATTTTTCTTCTAGAACAGTAAAGTGAAAGGGAAAGCCGAGGGAAGCCGAGCAGGATGCAGCCTCTCCGAGGGAGCTCACTGTGGGGCTGGAGGTCAGAGAAATCCTTTAAGACATTGAATGCAGGAGAGACAGGTGGTTATGCTGAACTGATTTATAGGTGACTAAGCGAGATTCTTACACAGCTCGATGTCTCTGCATATTGTGATACCCACCTACCTTCTGAGCATCAGGGTGTGTGCTTTGGCTGAATCAGTTAGTGAAGCAGAGAACCGCAGCTGACTGTGCTGGAAGGGGCCAGGAGCACTCGCCCAATCTGTTGCAGGATTGCAGGGCTGAGGGCAACAGCAAAATCTGCTAGCGCACGGTGTCCTGCAACCATAGACAAATGGGTATTTTGTGTAGCAAATCTGTTACTGGTGTGTACAAAGGGATTGGTGCACTTCAAAATTTATCCTTTCTAGGCTGCTCTGTTCCAGTGGCACATAGCCAGAAAGTGAATTTTTCTTCTGCTTTGTCTGGTTTCACTACCGTAAATCAGTCCCCACCAGCCAGATCGTGGAGTTGGTACCTGGCCCATCTGATGGCTTCATGAGACATCAGAACAACTAACCACTTGAACTGCGCCATGCCTTTGGCAGCACTTTATCACCTTCTAACTGCCTCTCAGTTCCAGGCAGAGCTGCCAGCATCTCCGTACTTCTGTGGGCAAACATGAAGGGACTGGGATTTTTGTAATGCAGCAATGGAGGAAACCACAGTCTTGAAATCCTTCTTCCCTTGTTGTGCTAAAACTGAGCAACTGCAAAAAGTGCTCAGTCAAATAGGAAAAGTGGGAAAATTTGTCAAGACCGGGAGATGATAGGATAATGACTTGCTGTAGCTAAAATATGTATTGGAAAAAAAAGGTTTATCCCAATCAGTCAGATACAGTCCTAAAAGGGAAAGCATTCATTGTTAAACTATGTGTAATTCAGGAGAAATCTAAACACACATGTCCTTACCCTGTTCTTAGTTTGAAATGAAGACTTCCAAAGCCTGTGTCCTGGGGACAGCCTGGCCTGTCCGTGCTCAGCCTGGCTCCTCGTCACACCCTCACCGGCTGTCGGGCAGAGCAGCCACAGCTCAGCCCAGAGCAGGGGCACCAATTCTCCCCGCACCACAGCTTTGCTCTAGTTCTTGCTGCCAGCTAGGAGCACTATGTGAATACTGGACGAGTACTGGGTCAGTTGGGTGGGGTTTCCAAAGCTGGGCGGTGTGTATAGAACAGGAGCAGAGGACGAGAAGGGGAGAGGGACTGAAAACTGATTATAAGTATTCATTTAGATTTCAGTTGCAGTTATATCATTTTTTATTTTTTTACTTCATCTTCACTGCTTAGCTGCTCCACTTTTACAACTATATGGCTACATTGGTGAGGGGCCTGTAGCTGTTTGGTTTCACGTCCCTTTCAAGATGTAATTCAGACTGACTGGTGAGAATCCCCACTCCATCCCTATCTCCTAGCCTTGGAGTGTGATTTCTTTGCTGGTTGTACTTTTCCCCCATTCTTTGTGCATTCTCCATGTACTTATGATATGCTTTTTGGAGTGATGATTTGTCTAGACTTGGAGCACTCCATAGATTTTTTTTTCTCATGCTTGTGACAAAAGCTCCTGGGAATTTCACTACTCAGGAACTTCCAGGCTGTCATGCACCCACAGACCCTGAACACATAGGCCCAGATGGCTTCTAGGTTCTTTAATATATCAAAGATTGTCCTTACAGGCTTGTTTTTGTTTATCTTTCCATTTAATTTAAGCAGTATCAACTTCTTGTTACTCAATGCCAGTTTGTTATTCAGTCGAGTCTTCTGCCATGCCCTCGTTCCTTACAAAACCAAGTCTAGAATAGCAAAAGCTCTTGTTGGTTCAGTGTCTCGGTACATTTGACTTTACATATCACACGTTAACAAAGGCCTTCAGAAATGTCCAGAGAACCTGGCTCCCAGCTTACTGACAAGTAAATGTAGCTAAATCCTGTTTCTGCATTTGAAGGCTTTCCTGTTAGCGTTTTGTTAGTATAATTTAATCATGCATAGAAAATAGAATAGATTCTGATCTTGGCTTTACCGGGGTTTCACGTTAAATCCTCTGTCAGATACTTTTGCCCCAAATGACAACTTGTCCCCACACTGGATGCTAATTCCCTCCCTTAATTCTTTCCTTACTGAGCTTTCAAAATGTACAAATCGCTTTCTATCAACGTGTCAGTCATAGTCACCCAACAAAACATAGTTCCAGCTTTAAATCCTGTCTGTCAGTGATGGGTTACAAACTCCTATTCCCCAGGCTTCTCCCTGGTCCTCCCCTGAAGCCCAGGGCAGCAGATGGTGTCCCTTAGGTCACTCTGAACGTGTCCTGAGGGATACCTGTGGGAAACACTGCTTGGCCCTGCCACACAGCAGTCTCTACCAGCATCATTCTGATCAGAGCTCTCAAGACCAGGCACATTCTCCATTCGGATCACATTCCCCCTTCTGCTTTTGATGTGTTATTCTTGCGAGGAGGTTTGATGACTAAACATTAGCAATGTAGTGACTGCAGCGGGTGTCCGTGAGTCAGTGTTGACTTACTCCTTTGTAATGGAATAGATGTTGAATCAAAACATGCTTGATGATAATAGGAATGGTAGTACAGCTATATCATAGCCATGGTTTGTAATTAAAGGTTAAGATATGCTCCTTACTCATCCTTCCTCCCCACAGCGCACGGTTTTGGAAGGCAGACTTGAAGGAGAGAGCACTGGAAAGCAGAATGGCTGTGTGTGAAATGCCAGGCATGGAGGGGGCTGGAGCATCCCAGGGTACGTTCAGAGGAGGAGGCAAAGGAGGGCACAAGGTTGGTGAAACTGGTCGGATTGAGGATGGTCGTGTGGCTTTGCCTTGTGTTGTCTTCCT
>VZTO01025606.1:78836-130030 GCA_013400615.1 Syrrhaptes paradoxus
TCTTGAAATCCTTCTTCCCTTGTTGTGCTAAAACTGAGCAACTGCAAAAAGTGCTCAGTCAAATAGGAAAAGAGGGAAAATTTGTCAAGACCGGGAGATGATAGGATAATGACTTGCTGTAGCTAAAATATGTATTGGAAAAAAAAGGTTTATCCCAATCAGTCAGATGCAGTCCTGAAAGGGAAAGCATTCATTGTTAAACTATGTGTAATTCAGGAGAAATCTAAACACACATGTCCTTACCCTGTTCTTAGTTTGAAATGAAGACTTCCAAAGCCTGTGTCCTGGGGACAGCCTGGCCTGTCCGTGCTCAGCCTGGCTCCTCGTCACACCCTCACCGGCTGTCGGGCAGAGCAGCCACAGCTCAGCCCAGAGCAGGGGCACCAATTCTCCCCGCACCACAGCTTTGCTCTAGTTCTTGCTGCCAGCTAGGAGCACTATGTGAATACTGGACGAGTACTGGGTCAGTTGGGTGGGGTTTCCAAAGCTGGGCGGTGTGTATAGAACAGGAGCAGAGGACGAGAAGGGGAGAGGGACTGAAAACTGATTATAAGTATTCATTTAGATTTCAGTTGCAGTTATATCATTTTTTATTTTTTTACTTCATCTTCACTGCTTAGCTGCTCCACTTTTACAACTATATGGCTACATTGGTGAGGGGCCTGTAGCTGTTTGGTTTCACGTCCCTTTCAAGATGTAATTCAGACTGACTGGTGAGAATCCCCACTCCATCCCTATCTCCTAGCCTTGGAGTGTGATTTCTTTGCTGGTTGTACTTTTCCCCCATTCTTTGTGCATTCTCCATGTACTTATGATATGCTTTTTGGAGTGATGATTTGTCTAGACTTGGAGCACTCCATAGATTTTTTTTTCTCATGCTTGTGACAAAAGCTCCTGGGAATTTCACTACTCAGGAACTTCCAGGCTGTCATGCACCCACAGACCCTGAACACATAGGCCCAGATGGCTTCTAGGTTCTTTAATATATCAAAGATTGTCCTTACAGGCTTGTTTTTGTTTATCTTTCCATTTAATTTAAGCAGTATCAACTTCTTGTTACTCAATGCCAGTTTGTTATTCAGTCGAGTCTTCTGCCATGCCCTCGTTCCTTACAAAACCAAGTCTAGAATAGCAAAAGCTCTTGTTGGTTCAGTGTCTCGGTACATTTGACTTTACATATCACACGTTAACAAAGGCCTTCAGAAATGTCCAGAGAACCTGGCTCCCAGCTTACTGACAAGTAAATGTAGCTAAATCCTGTTTCTGCATTTGAAGGCTTTCCTGTTAGCGTTTTGTTAGTATAATTTAATCATGCATAGAAAATAGAATAGATTCTGATCTTGGCTTTACCGGGGTTTCACGTTAAATCCTCTGTCAGATACTTTTGCCCCAAATGACAACTTNTGAATACTGGACGAGTACTGGGTCAGTTGGGTGGGGTTTCCAAAGCTGGGCGGTGTGTATAGAACAGGAGTAGAGGACGAGAAGGGGAGAGGGACTGAAAACTGATTTAAAGTATTCATTTAGATTTCAGTTGCAGTTATATCATTTACTGCTTGGCCCTTCCACACAGCAGTCTCTACCAGCATCATTCAGATCAGAGCTCTCAAGACCAGGCACATTCTCCATTCGGATCACATTCCCCCTTCTGCTTTTGATGTGTTATTCTTGCGAGGAGGTTTGATGACTAAACATTAGCAATGTAGTGACTGCAGCGGGTGTCCGTGAGTCAGTGTTGACTTACTCCTTTGTAATGGAATAGATGTTGAATCAAAACATGCTTGATGATAATAGGAATGGTAGTACAGCTATATCATAGCCATGGTTTGTAATTAAAGGTTAAGATATGCTCCTTACTCATCCTTCCTCCCCACAGCGCACGGTTTTGGAAGGCAGACTTGAAGGAGAGAGCACTGGAAAGCAGAATGGCTGTGTGTGAAATGCCAGGCATGGAGGGGGCTGGAGCATCCCAGGGTACGTTCAGAGGAGGAGGCAAAGGAGGGCACAAGGTTGGTGAAACTGGTCGGATTGAGGATGGTTGTGTGGCTTTGCCTTGTGTTGTCTTCCTCTGGAGAAAGCAATTTCGTGGGGAGATCTCTGTGTTTATCATTATCTAATCAGACAGATGACTTTTTTCCAAATGAGTTTTCTGTGCAAAAACTCCACTACATAAAGAGGAAAAAAATACAGTCTCTTTCTTCCCTTCACTTGCCCTCGAATGAAGAAAACCCACAATTTGTATGAGGGGAGAGAAGGAAAGTAAGGGCCCAGATTAACAAGTGGTGGGAAGTTATCAGGGAGCCTGGAGCTAAGGAAAGATCCTTTAAGTCTGATGAAAGAATGCCAAGGAATTCAGCGAAGATGGTTGGAAATATTTGCTCTGCATGCCATTTGTGGAAGACCAGCTTAGATCTGGCAGTTACAATCATCAGCGCAGCTGGGGCCGCTGAGAAAACGTAGAAGAATCAGAATCATTTAGGTTGGAAGAGGCCTCTGAGATCCCAAGTCTAATGTACAGAATTCTTTAGAAGTTTAGCTGTGGGTAACCATTTGATCCCTGATGAAAACAGAAAGGAAAAAGTGGTTGCAGCCACTCTTCTCACTTGATCTTGGTAATCCTGACTGAGGTCAATTTGTCAGCAATACAATTAAGGGAAATGCAGTGTACCTGATCTGCATGAATGGAGCAAGAGAAAACACACAGCATTCTGATTTAAATTGATATTGATTCCACTAATAGGAACCAGAGGACCAAAATAAATTACATANTTAACAAGTGGTGGGAAGTTATCAGGGAGCCTGGAGCTAAGGAAAGATCATTTAAGTCTGATGAAAGAATGCCAAGGAGTTCAGTGAAGATGGTTGGAAATGTTTGCTCTGTATGCCATTTGTGGAAGACCAGCTTAGATCTGGCAGTTACAATCATCAGCGCAGCTGGGGCCGCTGAGAAAACATAGAAGAATCAGAATCATTTAGGTTGGAAGAGGCCTCTGAGATCCCAAGTCTAATGTACAGAATTCTTTAGAAGTTTAGCTGTGGGTAACCATTTGATCCCTGATGAAAACAGAAAGGAAAAAGTGGTTGCAGCCACTCTTCTCACTTGATCTTGGTAATCCTGACTGAGGTCAATTTGTCAGCAATACAATTAAGGGAAATGCAGTGTACCTGATCTGCATGAATGGAGCAAGAGAAAACACACAGCATTCTGATTTAAATTGATATTGATTCCACTAATAGGAACCAGAGGACCAAAATAAATTACATAAATGGAGTTAATCAAAACAAAAAATTTCCAAAGAGTAACCTTGTGTTAATGGAGCCAATTTTGCTGCTGTCAAGTAAAGACATAGAGAAGGATAACAGACCGCTTGTTGGGAAAGCCACTGGGCACTGCTGCCTCCTGCTCTAAGTGCCCGGGACTGCCAAGGTAGGAAATTAGTTATAAGGACCTAATAGATGACTTTAAAAAAACCTATTAGTTTCCTTATTTATCTGACTGTCTGTGAAACAACGCAAAAGCATGAGGCTGCCAACACATTTGCTATGTCTGATTGATAGTCCTACTTCCCTTCTTTCGGGGAGCCTCGCCGGGTGTGTGGGACCTGTGCTGGCAGGGAGCTCCGGCGGTGCTGCAGACAGTGCCTGTGAGCTCTGCGCTCTGCGGAAGGGCAGTCAAACAGGTAGGGATGAACTGGAGCTGGGGCCAGGGAAATTGGTTTAGAGCTTCTTGGCAACAATCAGAGAGAGCTGATAACATCTTAAAATGCTTCTGCTCCTACACTCAGCCCTTGCTGCGCATGACATTGCTAAACAGACGTTTAACCTGTGACTGCAGCTGCTGAGTGCTGGACTTCCCTCCCCTGGGAAGGGAGGAAGGAAAGAAATGATGGCAGGAGGAGCACATTCCGGGCACACCGAGATGGTGGCTGGTACAGGGTCTTCTCCCAGGGAATCAGAGTATACGTTTTGCAGCATTGTGTTCTGCAGATGGCGTGGAACAGCGGTGGCACTTGTAGGGTTTGTGCAGTGAGGCTTGTGAGCATCTTTGCCTTCTGTGGGCAGCCTGGCACGGGAACAGGGCACTGCCACCACTGTCCTGGTCGGCAGAGGAGACGGAGCTGGCTGTTCCTCTGCTTGCCAGGTGGTAACTGCTGTGCTTTGGGTGGAGAGCTCAGAAGACTTCCATTGCTGAGTGTGCAGAGTGGAAGTGGGGTCAGGCAGGCCTTGTCTGCTGTGGGAAGATCTGTCGTGTTAAAAACATTCAGTCCCACCCTTGCTCAGCTCCAAGTACTAACATAGCCAGGCACCAGAAGTACTTGAGATAACGTATCACACAGCATCCAGAGTAGGTCTTCTAAGCGTGGGTTTCAGAGTGGCACTGGTGGCTAATGGGCTGCTGATTGCAAACTGCTCAAGACGTGGTTGGAGACTGCCTGTCCTTCTCCAGCTCAGCAGGATTTGTTTCCCCTCCTTACGTTGCTCTGTCATCTGAAGCTCAGGAGATGTCCACCTGAGTGTGTTCAGAGAGGTCCAGGGTGTGTTGCTGGGGTGTCTCCCAGAGCAAATCAGGAGTATGGCAGCTCCAGTTCCACCAGTTTGATCCATGCCCTCCCTTACTCAAGCATTAAGTCACCTTCTCCCACCACTGCTCCTTCTGACAGCAACAATGGTGAAAAAAATTTCAGTGTGGTGAAAAAAAATACTTTAAAGTTTGACATTCACCAAAGCTGGTTCTGGAGACTTTGAAACAGTTCAGGGAATTTGGATGTATCATTTTCATTCTTCCTAGTTCAGTTGAATTTTTATTACATAGGCTTCATTTAAATGTCTCAGATGGCATCAGTCGCTTCTATTACTGGATGTGGAGCTGTGCTGCATTGTTGTTTGTTCAGAAATGTATTACAGACTGCTGCTTGTTCTTGAAATCTAACATTTTTTCATGACATTCTTCTGACATTATAACGTTAGTCATTCAAACTTCGTTACATTAGTACTTTCTTGCATATTTGATACATTTCAGTTTTTTCTCTGCAGCAGTTGCCAAGGTCTTCAAAGAAAACCTTAAAAAAATACCGAAAGTGTAAATCTTCATTTAAGAGTTGTAAGATTATTCCAGATAGTTTTGGCCTCTCTCAGATGGCCAGCTCTTGTGTAGTTAGGGAAACCAGGCTGGGCTTGGGAACTGACTGCAGATCTTGGCTGCCCAAATCTATGCTTGGAAGTAGCCTCGGTGTAAGACTCTCATAGTTTACTGCTGCCCACCATCAGCTTATCTGAAAAGCAAAATAAAAATCAACTTTTGTGTGTGACCCATTCAGCAAACTGAAGCTGTGGTTTGCAGCAAACATAGGATGGAGGTGATCAGAGGCTCCATAGCTCTATTTTAAAATCAGGCACACTGATGCAGGAGCGCTCTGTAGGTCCCTGTTAATGTGGAGGAACAAAAGCAACCTTGTGGTTGTGCCGCTGTGGTCCGGCACTCGCCAGGCGGGTTCAGAGGCACCACGTTCCCTGCAGTGAAGCCATGGCATTGCTTTCCCGAGTGGGGAAGCTATAGGGGGATCTAACTTGCCTCCTCCTTGAGAACAGTGTGAGAATAACTGTGTGTTGGTCTGAAAGTAGTGTAAAGGAACTGTGTCGGTGTTTTTACCAAAAATCAGATAGATGAGACTCAACAATTTAATGTGCTTAAAATTACTCAGAACCGACAAGCTGCCTTTGTCTTCCAGTTAAAATTTACATCTGCTCTAAAACAAACAAACAAACAAAATAAAAATGCCCCAAACCCAAGAAACTCCCTTGTACTTCTGAGCCATCTTTTAGCTCATATAAGTTCTCCTTTTAAAAAAATCTTTCGTCAAATCCTCTGACATGCAATGGAGCTGGATTCAGCAGGTTCAGATTTACTGACTTGAATTCACTGTGCCAGCTTTTGCTGGAGAGCACTCTAGCCTGTTAGAAGTTGGATGTTTTTTAACAAAGTTCTTATGCAAATGCAGTTTAGAAGATCTTTAAACAATAAAAAATCTTCTATTTCATACATACATATATATTTATATTAATCTGCAGCTAAGTTAACAAATGCTATTTTTGCCTTACATACCGGGTTCGATGAAAACAGTATTTTGTGCCAAGCTGGTTATAATGATCGTGAAATTCAGAAAATATATGAGACATTAAAACTCTGTGACATCTCCTTCCCGTGCTAAAGACTGTAAGAGGGATTGATGGGACCAATAAATCCATTCCCATAGGGAAGACTGTAGAAAAAACGGGAAGCAGTACAAAATATATCTCACCTGGTAGTTTTATGGCCCTATCTGAATGCTGTAATCATTTTAAAGAGATGCTGATTAGTACCAGCAACAGGAGTTGAATTGGCAGCTTCAGTAGCATCAATTTCAACAACAGCACTGGAGGTCCTTAAGTTCCCATTTTGTGACTCGGATGCAAATGATTCATCCAGTCAGCAGGTGCTGTTCCATCTGTACTAAATATCTATAACTAACAGATGAAGGAATGCAGAACTTGCACTTAAGAAATAATTGACTGCCTCAACTGTCACCGAAATTCAGTGGTTTGAAAGGACATTTTAGAGTACAGACAGAAAATAGGCAGAAAAGATACAAGCCCAGCTCTTCAGTGAAGTGAACATGGCCGTGCCGGTTTGTCCTAACTCAAAGTCTGACATGGAGACGTTTCCTTCACTTCTGTCATCAGCTTCTGCAGGTTTCCAGCCTCTCCCTGCTACAACCCAGTCAGGCAGCAGCGGTTGGCTCCAGCCCATTGCAGGATCCACCTGGCCCAGGCTGCGGAGGAAAGGCAAGGCAGCGTCATGCAGAAAGGCAGAAACACTTTCCCACAGCCAAGGATGGTCCTCAGTTCAGAAACTGCGTAAATGTGTTTCGTGAACCTGAAAACCAGCGTGTGATGCCATCAGCGAGAAGCATCAATAATTATGCTGTGCGAGCCATTCGTGTCTTTCTGTTCAGATCCCGTCATTTGGGTCTATGTGTGTTCGGTGTCGTCCTGGACGTGGTGTCCGAGGCACACGGTACAGCTTCCGCGTGTTTCTGATGAAGGGGGAGCTGTGAAATGGGGTAATGAGAGAGACAAGGAGTGTGAGTGGTGCTTGATGCTCAGCTGCAGATGAAAGCCACATCTTCATAAGTGAGTTTGCTTTGAAAAAAAACATTTTAAAACTTTGTTTTAGATATAATAAAACATACCTTAGTATAAACCTGGCAGGTTGAGTTCTGCAGTCATTTCAGGTCCGGGAGGAAGGACTTTTTCCAGCAGACTGTTCCCATCTGCTGTTGTCCCTTGTGCTGCACAGATACTCTTGTCTGTCTCGCAAGCAAACTTGTCACTGTCACACTAGTCAGGAACACAGTATGTCACCGTGCCCGCTGTCCCGGGGGTTACAAGCCAAAGCGAGGAGTCTTGGAGCTGCTCCTGCCTAAGGGGAGGAAGAGGCTCTGGGGGTGTGTGTCTCTGGCATGCTCCTGCTTCAGTGAAAAGTTGTGGTCTGGGGATTGGAGAAAAAACACGGCACAAAGCAGCCAACTTTAGGAGAAGATCAGGTTCAAGACCGTCTAAAGAACCCCATTTAGGGCTCCAGCTACGTTGTATCATAAATACAGTTGTTGCTGTACCTATTAGCCTGGCACTTTCTTTTTTGTTCTCTTTCTAATGGAACCAGTTCCTGCAGAATTTAGTGACAAATGGGACTTACATCAGCAAAGCCTTGAGCGTGCTGGCCATTGATCTTCTGGCAGAATATATTGGCTCCATTATTCAAGGTGGTTCCGTTCCTATCACCATTTCTTTTTTTCGTTTCTTTGTCGTTAATAAAAGGAGGGTGGGAAATACCTACTGTGCTCATTTTATTTTCTGTTCCCTGATTTTTTCTGCTAATTTCCTGATGCTTTAATTTTTTTCTTTCTCATTTTTGTTCATATTCCTTTAAGGCATTGTAATTAATGGACAGTTCTAATTTCCTTCGAGACAACATTCTTAATTGCTGTAATTCTCACTTATGTCTTTTAGGCATCCCTGCTGGCATTGATTCATTTCAATTTGCATTCCTGAATGCTGCAACTCTAGATACTCAGTCAAGACATGTAGTGAGCTAGTCTCTTGTCCTTTTGAATGTGGTACAGTTTTTTCTTTGCTTTTTTGTAGCAAATTAAATGTTGACCTATAGTTGTAGCCTTGTCTTGTAGCTGGCATATATGTGCCTTTATCGTGTTCAGTCGGTTGTGCTTTGGGTTGGTGGTAAAGTGACAGGTAGTTTTGCGTGATGTGTTCCACTCTGCACACCTGCCATTTTTTTATTATTTTGAGAATAATAACCTGGAGGGTTTTTTTGTAAACCAAATTGTCCAAACAAATGACTTTTCCAGGGATAGAAATTGCAAGTTATGAATAGGACTTGCAAATCTGAAAAAAAAAAAAAGTGCTGGTGACACAAGGTTTCTTTTATAAAGAAAAGGTGTGCATGAGATCGTGTGAAGGTGAAGGTCTCCAGCTCAGATGCTCCATGGGGGCAGCAGGAACAGCACGGCGAATGCTATCCTGTGGAAATGCTTTGCTGACTCTGCCTCTTTGCACTTGTCCCAGTGCCAGTGATGACCCCAGGAATCAGCATCTCACAGTGTGGCAGCAGAAAGCGAGTCGAGAGTCTCCTGCCACTGGCCTCCTGACCTCATCTTACCTCAGCTTTGGACTGAGCAGCTCTGAGTAGATGATTTTCCCCTGTCAACTCATTTCCTGCAGGCCACCAGAAAAGCCCCAAGGGAAAGGAGTTTTAGTCACAGCTGTCAATACAGTGAAACCAAGCAAAGCAGCTCTGTGTCCTGTTACCAAACCCCGGCTCACTTGGTCCTTGTGGTTTCTCTTTGGCCTTTCACTCTGGTACAATTGCTTCTTGCAGGCACAGAACTTTAAAATGAGATGGAAACTACTTGATTATTCTTTAGAATAAGTGTGTCCAAATTGCTCCAAATGAAAGGCAAGTGTCCCCTACAGAGGAGTTCTATTTATAGATCAAAGCAGTACAACCAGTAGTCCACTTTTTTTTAGTTTCCCTCCAAACACATTCCCATAGAAAGAAACATGAGATGTGGTTCTGTGGTCAGCACCTGAAGCAGCTCATTTTCTGTATTGATGACAGAGAGCTGCAATAGGGAAAGGTGGCTGGGTGCAGTGAAATGGAAAAGGATTGACCAATTGTCTTCTCACCAATTAAGATGATTCATCAACAAATTAGGACAAGAATTAAAAGCCTAATGCATTAGAATAATATTTGTGCTGATGATTTAAACTGCATTCACAGATTACCTCCATTCAAATTTATGTTCACTGCACATCATGTACAAATAAGTGATGGGCAGCACACAGGAGATTTGGGAAGCAGAAAGGAGATAGATCCATGCTAACGTCAGTTACAGGGCAGCCCTGGCAAGCCTTCATTGCACCTTTTCCTACTTCCACGTGTTTATTTGGATTTGTTTAATTGTTTTTGAGTATTCTGTTGGGTTTTTTTTTAATGGAAAGTGTGTGTGTGAACTATTCTGCACAACAAAGATTCCCATTTTCCCCTGCCCCATTTATTTTTGTTGTAAATTTTCCATCCATTGCAAAAATTAATTCTGATTGCCTTATTCTTTTTAAATAGAACAGTGGAGAGGTTTCATTGCAACCAACTTAAATGCCAATTAGAATGAAATGCAGCATCAGCGGGAGGGAAAGCTCCGCGGCCAGGCAGTGTTAGAGTCTAGATAAGGCAGTAATGTGCTCTTGAGAACAGGTTGCGCTGCTCTTACACTTTTTGTTGTCACGTTTGCTCTTAAATGATGTGCTTTTACACTGCCCCAGGTGCTTGGCCACAGAGCATGCTGCCAGCCCAGGGCAGATGCGTCTTGCGAGTCCCCCAAGAAAGCAGAAGCAGAAGGGAAATAGGGGAGTAAACTACAGCTCCTCTTTCCACCTCTTCATAATATCAGTCTCCTCCAAGAAGTTGTTGCCAGCCAGGAGTGTTTGAGATCCTGCTGAACACACGGTGCCTGCCAGGAGGGGTTTGCTGACAGCGGGGTCTCAGTGAGAAATCCGGTGGGTCACTCAGAGCTGCAGCACCGGGGGGCTTGGAGGGCATTTGAGGCTTTCCTGGCCTTTGGCAGCAAACTGCCAGGCCTGGACACCTGCCTAGGTCCCCACTGTGTGTCTGCAAGGCGCAGGAATCACCGAGTGCTGCCCTTTTGCAGCCCCGCTGCCGTGGCTGGCTGCAGCCTGGTGCCCACCTCTCTGCTCTCAGCAATGTGCAGGGGCTCGGGGGTGCTGCTGCGGGAACACGTGCTAATTACCGAGTCCTGAGGGCAGCTTAATATCTAATTAAGCTTGTTTCTTCTTATCTCAGGAATTTGTGCTGGATGAGTGTGAGGACAGCGAAGGAGAAACCTGTCACGCGCTTTTACGCTCGTTCACTTTCACGCTTTCTTCGTTCATATTAGCCTGGCAGGTTGCCAGCGGGATGGAGAAGAGCCCTGATCAGAGTGCTGGAAAACACAATGCGAGCACTGCTGCAGCTGTGAAAGGGGAGATTCGGGGAAGAGATGAAAGCAGTTGTATGAAAGGGTAAAAGTAACTTAATTATTACTTGGCAAAAAGTATATACAGCCAGGCACCGTGTTCAGCAAAGTCTCTGTTGGTTTGCAGTCTGGTTGCAGTACTCTGGTGACAGCCCTAGAAATCCTTGTGGTCACAGGAGGCTGTGATCACACACAGCGTCCTGCACTGGGACTGAGGAGGTTTGACATCTTTGTTCATAGTCACTACTGACAGTGCCATGTTAGGGTAACAAGCAAAGCCCATCAAAATCAAATAACTTTAGGTGTAAGGATGGTTGAAGCAATGTAAGGCCAGGGAAGATGTTGCAGGTGAGAGAGGAAAGGCTGGGTTGAGAGATTTCACTGACTGGATCCCTTGTCCTGGTGGGCGGCAGAGCTCTGCAGACCCAGCCCCTGCCACAGCAGCTGCACACCGGCTCCAGGCTCTGTTCACTTCGCAGTGGGTCCTGCACAGCCCAGCTCCTGCTTCACTGCTCCTGGGGTGGAGGGAGATCCCAAGGCAGAGGAGCAGACAGGTTTGCAGCAGATGTATGCTCATTCCATGGTGACAGGCAGGGAACATTCCCAGTTGAGCTTTTGGGGGCACTGCCGTCCAGACCCGCTCTTCACCACCTCTGACTAATTTCTTTTGCAGCTGACTGAGTGCAAGGGGACATGGTACACCAGCGGTGGCCAGCCGGATGGCTATTTAGTATTTAGTATTTTGACCTGCAGGCCAAACTGATTTGTTCCCTGGGTCATCTGTTTGACCATTGATGTACACAATATTTGTAGCATATTTCCAAAATGAGCTATCACTGTACAGTGAGTTTTGTGCCCCCAGTTTGCTTACCTGCGCCCCTTCAAACCAGAGTTCCCATGGAGCTGGTCGTGCTGTGATGTGCTGAGAGCGGAGAGACCAGGCTTTCTCTGCACATTTGTTTTGGTTTATATTAATAATAAAATGGCTCATTCTCCATGTGACTTGGTTTAAAAAAGAAATAGATGACTTAAAATGAGAGTGAATTAAAATTCAAGATGTGTTGGGAGCTTGAACTAGCTGGGCTGGCTTCCAGGATGCTTCACGAAGAGACAAAGACAGGAGAGGAAGCAGCAGAAGCACTGTGGCAGACGAGTGGAAGCTGGCAAGGGGCAGGGAAGCAGCGATTCCCCCTCGCTGGGGGGGGAAGTGATACGAAGGAGGTACTGCTGTGCCTGTGCTCTGTGTAGAGCTGACTTGTATTTTAAATTGCTTTTAAGTTAATCAGTCTAGGAGGGAAATGTTTTAAAAACATTGCCCCATTTCCCTTTCATCCCTTCCTCCCACAGCCGGTGTTGGTTTTGTCTTTGCCATTTTGTAATTTTTCAAAATAAATGAAGGAAAATATTACTTTTTCCCTGATTGCTTTTTCCCCCCGGCAGTCCTTCCTATGATGAAAAGCTGCAAACAGCTGTACGTAGGGAGAACACTGCTTCTTCCTGGACAAGCCAGATGTTAGTGAGGGCTCCGATAGCCCGGCCCCACCTGCGAGACCATGGCTGCAGCTGGAGCAGCCGGGAGCCCCACCAGCCCCACCCAGGGGCTACAGCCAGGCATGGGGAGCGTGCTGCAAATGCAGAGTGCTGAGTGGCAGTGGGAGGAATAATATCTGAGAAAAACAGCAAGAATCTGGTATTTCTTTGGGCAAAGCAATAGGTGACATGGTAAGCAGACAGCATGACACGTTATCCCACCCTTTAAAAAGTCTTGAGTGGTGTGTTTAGGTAGTGCCGCAGTACCTGTTTGACTGAGGGAAAGTATCTTTTTTATCTCCAAGTATCTTTTTGGTAGGGGAAAAAAAAGTGTAAATTTATTTTTTTCTACTTTTGTAGTTGGTTTGCATTCATTGGTGTTTTCTTACAAAGAAAATGATGAATGGGTTTTAAATTGACACCACTTTGCTTGCAAATTAACTTAAAGTAAGTCCATTTAATAAATCATAAAAAGTGCAGTAGAGCTGAAGGGAGGGCCAAGTAATTTTTTTCCAAATTAATATATAAAATAAATTTGAGCAATATAATTTTCAGATGGCTTCATAAAAATAAATAAGGATTTTCTGCAAGCACTGTTAAAGCAGTAGGAGATGTAAATAAGATGACTAACGCATTGTGCTATGGCTGGAATTTCATTTTTGCAAAAGAGTGGTGTACATAGGCAAAGCAAATTATTAATGAATGCTTTTATAGTCTTAAATATCAAAGGAGATATGAAAGATTTTCTGTTATTATGCAAAATTTTTAGTGAGGAAAGCATATGCAAAAGGTAGCCAACCTGCACGGTGAGAATGCTCCTCCAGCACTTTTTCTTGTCTATAAATTCACAGAATTAATTCCATTCCTCTCTGCTCTTTACACGGAGCTAAGGCATACACGTGTGAGTAAGCTTGCTTTCTGTCACCTAGCAGCCTGGAGCCCTGCAGATCTGTGTGCTGTTGTTCAGATGGTCATACTGAATAGACCAGAAGCTAGTTTCACCCAAACCTTAGGTGTGGTTAAGTTACTATCCTAAAGGAGCACAAAGAATTAAACCAAATGGCTGAATATTGGTGACTGCGTCCTGTGCTGTGAACTTGGACTGCATCTCTAGCAAGAGCAACCCAACTTTTCTTCCTTCCTCAAATTTAGCATCTGCCTCATAAATTCTCCTTCCTGGAACTGCCTGACATAGGAGCACACTTATTTAAGATCAGAGCTATGTTTTTGATAGCTTCCATAATGGTGGCTGCCATTCTTAAGAATATATACTGGAAGAAATATAAATCGACTGGCCTTTGCTGCCTGCTGCTGTTTATCAAAGTTCTCAGCTGTAAAAAATAAATATCATTGTGCTCTTCCATTTGCTGCTAACACCCTGAAGCCAGGCGCTGCAGGGCTGACAGATGAGCGGCTAATGGGTCTGTTTGTAACAGCCTGGCTGCTGCCCTGTTACTAAAGCCATTTGTTTGGGAGGGAACCGTTGTCACTTGTGTCTCAGCAAGCACTAGCTTTCCTGAGAAAGTGCAGGAAATGTGTATTTAAATTGTGTAATAATTTGCATCAGTGTAAGACCACGGAGGTTTACCATGCTCAAGAAACCTGCTCCTTCCCCAGCCTCGGCTTCTGCCTGGGTGAAGTCTTCACGTTAAGATGCACAAGCAGGAGATGTTAAGTAGGGCTTTCTAGATTGCACTTCACCCAGTGAAAATGAAAGCCAGAACAAATAACTTCAGAAGCTTTTGAGAGCAGCCAAGTGTCTGAGAGAGGGATGTAATGTGCAAGCAGCAGTAGAAGTTCACCATGGAAAAAAGAAGCCGATGTGCTGGCAAGGAATCACAGAATCACAGAATGTTAGGGATTGGAAGGGACCTCGAAAGATCATCTAGTCCANTGAAGCCGATGTGCTGGCAAGGAGATTTATCTGTTCCTATGCTAAAGCACAAAAGAGATCTATACAGGTGGCCTTCAATATTTGTGTGATTTACAAAGTTCAGCTCTCTGGAGGATGTGCCTACTGTGGCCTTTCTGGGTGGCAGCGAAGGCGATGGCCGAGACTTGCTCAGGTGCCTGGCGTGGCTGCGCAGCGCTGGGCTTCTCCACCAGCACAGTGGAGCTCTTTGGACACGCTGCTGCTTCAGCTCTTCTGTTCTGGTCCTTTGTGTCCAGGCTCTTCTCCTGGAAGCAGTCAAAGATTATAGTAAAGAATACCAATTCTATGGAATAAGTATTTTCACGTGTTGTGCAAAGTTACTTCTCTTTGGAAGCCTGAGCTGTGCTGGCATAGCAAAGTTGTGGGTATCTGTGCCTGTCCCTGTTGTGCCAGCCCACTGTAAAGAGCCAAACCTGAGATCTGCTGTTGGTCCCTAAAGGCTGCTAAAAGTGTCCAAGGGACTCATGGATTCTTGGTTCAGCTGTTCAAAGAAGAAAGGATTGTTATAGCAAAGATTGAGGTGTACAGATAGCTTAGTCATGTCTTAAATGTAGATGCAGTGCTGTAGTTAGACACAGCCCAGAGCAGTTAAGATTTACACGTGATATGCAGAGACACTCGGTAACACATCTCAAATTCTTTTTCTCCTGAGGAACAGTATAAGTAAGTCTGTGGAAACATCTTTGGGGGAAATATAAAAAAATCTGCACCTCTGGTCCAAAATTCAAAGTAAAACATCTGGGGCATTTCAGAAAGGTTAGTTAACTTTTGTAAAAATGTTAATATGTCCCTACACTCCTGATTTTCAGGTTTGAAGTTATCTTACCTGTAGCTCTTGACAGAAATTTGATGTAAGTTATTGGCTGGATCACCTTGGTCTTCTCACATTCATTTGTCCCTGCTTGTGTGACAGCACTTCCAGGTTTGTTGAAGCCCCGGTGACTGGGCCATTGATTGCACAGGTGGGGTCTTCTCAGAGTTTTTAGAAGAACTCCCCTTCGGCCAGCTCAGGTTGTAAAATTCACAGTGGCTGAAAGGTGAACTGAGAAAAATGCAAATGTAGAGAACACGTTACATCTTTCTGCTGGTTGCTTTTTCTGGTATGCATCTCGTATTCAGCTCCTTAGTACAGTTCTTATGAGGATAAAACTGTGTCTTTCCCATCACCGCCCTTCAGCATAACAAGACCCTTATTTTCTTCAATGCTTCTGAGAGCGACCTAACCTAAATATTAAATAAGTTACACCGATAGTATTCCTGCACCTCCACTTAGAGATACTACATCATCTTACATCTCACTTGTGAATTTTCCCCAGGTTGGTCACAGCATGTGGCCGGGCAGCGAGCGCTGGAGAAGACGCTGTGTGTGAACGACTCGGCTCCGCTCCCGTGGCTGAGGGTGGCTTCAATGTATGTTCTGCTTCCAAAAATGGGCTGGTAAGTGTTATAATGGCACCCTTGCTTTTTATTAACACAACCTTATTTAAGATTGAGGTAAAGCTTTTGGAGTCTTTGGTGAACGTTTCTGTGGTGGAGGCATTTTGCTAATGACCTCTAACGAGCGGCAGCAGTTAACACGGAGCAAACCCAGGCGCTAACGGACCCCCACCCGTGTGCGGGGGTGATGCTGCACACTGCGGGCAGGCAGACCGAGCGGGGACGGGATTTGTTGTGAGAAGTGACTAACCGTGGATTGCACAAAGTTGAAAGCTGCTGGGTGCTGTCGCAGCTCTTGGCTGGGAGGAAGAAATTGGAGGAGGGAAGAGGCTGCAGCTAGCAAAGGCATTTCTGTGTGGCACAGCATGGTGTGAATCAGAAATAGCAAAGACGGCTCCAACAAGCTGTTCTGCGGCTGTTTTACTTCCTACAGCAAAGCTCCCTTGTCTAGCACCAGAGCCACTTTCCCTGGGTGGCACCACACTGCGGCTGACAGTCAGCAGCGGCTTCAGCCGCCTCTCCATGG
The DNA here is from genome assembly GCA_013400615.1 of Syrrhaptes paradoxus. Classification (NCBI taxonomy): domain Eukaryota; kingdom Metazoa; phylum Chordata; class Aves; order Pterocliformes; family Pteroclidae; genus Syrrhaptes; species Syrrhaptes paradoxus. The sequence goes on from VZTO01025606.1 coordinate 94,852, forward strand.
GGACAGATTCCTGAGCTACCGCAGTCATCTACCGTCTCTCCCAGCCGATGACATCTCGTACCCTTCTTAACTTCTCCCTCCCTCTCATCACCAAGGAAAATGCCTGATGAACCCATTTGCAGCCTGGCAGAGGCTGTGATGTCTCTCGCAGTGCAGTGGCTGTGGGGTTTGGGTTGGGGTGCGTGTCCTCACCGGGTGCTGCGCCCTGCCCCTGGGTATGGGTCTGACAGTGCTACTGTCCTGCCATGGCAGCTTTGGATGAAGTCTTTCAGGCCATGCCTCTGTTACACTGCTGTATTCATGCAACACACACTGCACTGAAAGCACATTGAAAACACTTAAAGTCAAGAAAGAAAAATCATGGTGAAGGTTGGAACAGACTTTGCTGTATTGTGTCCCTCGTTACCCGGTCACCGAGGGATGCTCTTTGACAGCTCTTTCCTGTACCCATTTGCGCCAAGATACTTGAGGAAATACACCTTATTCTGTCCTCGCCTGTGAATTTCTTTGTCTTTATGGTTTCTCATTATGACCTTAATGTTTTCTTGCTGTGGTTTCTAGAGTGTGAGTAAAACCAGTGGCAGGACAGGTGGTGCTTAGAAAATAATACCTTGTGTGTCTGGAGTTCCAGCTTAGGGCTTTTTTGCTGTTGCTTCAACATTCTAACGTGTGGCCAGAGGAAGCATTTAAATCTGTTTCAGAAGTCTGCAGTAACAGGGAGGAAAGAAACCTTCGAAGGAGCAGGGAGGCTAGCTGAGAAGAGAGGGCTGAATGCTGCAACACACGGTTATTTGGGGTGTGCCCTCTGCCATGCGCTGGGTGGGCAGCAGCTTTCGCTGTGAATCAGTTGGTGTTGGACCTGTGCTGAGTTATTTAACCCGGGCGCTGGGCCTGGCTCTGGGCTTCTTGAGCAGAACTTGTGATGCTGGGTTGGCCTGGGCATCGTGGTGTTGGGCCTCTGTTTACAGTGTGTTGCCTCTGTTGGCAGACTTGAATATTTGGGTGTTTTAAATTAAATGCTTATTGGTTGGCAAGTGCATTTAGTTTTCTTTCGGCACTGGCAGCATGGTGCTGCAGGACACTCTGGAGGGGACGAGGGTTTGCAGGGCGGCTGGGTTAAAGGACTGACCGTCAGCAGTCGGGCTTTGCAGGGAGACCTGCAGGGCAGCCGGCAAGCCAGGCGCTGCAGAAAACTGTAACCCCCTTTTTATTTAGAACTGAACTCTTTGTGAACTGTGCACTCATTGTTACACCTGCTAAATGCCACAGATTCTGGCAGAGCGTGGAGAGAACAGAATTCAGACACATTTTTCTACCTGCAGTATTTTGCAGGTAATTGTCAAGGAAACGTAACTCCCACCTTAACATAGGTAAAGCAGTGTTTTTGTTACATAGCAATGGGAAGACCCCAAACCTTTTGAAAACTTGTGAAACTTCAGAAGTTTTTCCAAGCACTTATACATTTTCTTGTAGAACTAAAGCTTCTTTCTGGAGTTATCCTCCATACTTTGATGTCTTTATAAATGCTGCAAAAGTGTCTCCCTGTCTGCTGTGGCTCTACATTTATAGCGTGCTTACAGCAAAATTGCATTTCTGTTTGTAGTTGTAAAAATTCCCAAGCTGATGTTTAAATAGATCTGATTGCTGTGTAGTTCCTCCTGCCTCAATTTATCTTAAAAATATTGGTCTATCCTTTCTAGTCATTAAACATATGCCCCTTCTGTCTGCCACCGAGGATTTCTGTGCTGAGTACCCTGTGCAGAATATTTCATATTTTCCACATGGGGATTAGAACAGGCTTAAGGGAATGTAAATCTTTATATGTTTTGAACAAACAGGTTTCTGCCTTTCTTGTGATAGTTAATTTTGTTGGTTAATTGTGAGCATGTCTAGCAGACCTGCCACAGGAATCAGTGAGACCTGAGGTCAGGAATTACTGGAAATGAAGGACTGAAGACAAGCTGTAGTTGCAGGAGGTTTTCCAGATCTGATTGGGAATGCTGAAGGGCAGTGCTGTCCTCTTACGTAAGGATGGTTCTGTGCATGGAGCTGGTCCACCAATCTGAGGTCCTTAAGAGACCTAGTTACCATTTTTATTACCTTATGTATTATTTACTGTTGGCTTGAAATACCAATATTTCAATAGGATGTGAGTTTCTAATTTTGTTAAATATTTTAAATTCTGAGTGTGAGCAAAGAAGCCAAACATGCAGGGGAAAGCAAATAATAATTTTTAAAAATCCAGATTTTTTGGAAACTTTTGTCTTTTTGTCTGCCCAGTTTAAGGGCTGCCTGCAGTCTGCAGGCTCTGGCCCAGGGCAGGGCTGTGAAGGAGCCCAGAGCCGTTCCTCTGGAGCTGGTCCTCCAGCCCTCACCGCCACATCCCCACCAGTCCTGGGGTAAAGCTGCTTCACCAGCCTGGGTCCCCACCAGCCCCTGGCCCAGCAGAGCAGGTTGTGGGTTTCCCTGCTGAGGATTAATGTCACATCTGTGTCACTCCTGTAGGCACGCACCATTACTGTAGTTACTCTGGAGACATTATAAGGTAAATGTAGTGTACTTTCTTTCCTTTTGGTGTTGCAAATTGACATTAATAGGCGTGGTTTGGAAAATGTTATTTCTGATAAAGAAATTATTGGAACTATTCTGCCACTTAAAGCTTTCTTGGTTATTTTCCTTGTGCTTTTTTATGTTCAGCTCTTTAACTCACACTTGGGACTGGGTAGTTGGGAGAGGTGTCTCTGGCAGAGTGAACTGAGATTTTTGGGATTAGTGGGGAGTTTTGTGTGTTTTGGCGTGACAGATTTTGCTAGGGGAGGCAATTTTTAAGAGCTGTCACTGTAGAGCGTGTGGCCCCTCCAGAGATGTCCCTATGACGAGCACTCTCCTTCCCAAGCTTGTGCACCTGCAGTGACACCCATTGAGAGTACGCGTCCTCTTTTATACATCTGTTCCTGTTACCGCATCTCACTGGTTTTAAATAGAAATACTATATGGAATAAAACTCATTAGCTGCTTCTTTTTTAGCTTTTTAATCAGGAATTCTGGAAACAATGCTCCTGTTTCATCCCTGCAGGCTCTCTAGCTCAGGTCCGTAGTGACATCCCAGGGATGCTGTTCCAATACCAGCGCTGTCACATTCCCTACCGTTGTTCACACCGGCCAGCTGCTTTGCTTATAACCTACACCTCTCCCTATTAAAGAAACAGCTGAAAATATCTCTTTTCATTTCAGAGCAACTTGAACTTAGGTTTTGTCCCTCGGAGATATTTAAAGCTCAAGCGCTGTGCAGCGTTTTAACAGAATGGTTGTGTACAGTTCTCCCTGTGTACTTGCTCACCTCAGCAAACAAAGAATTGCACATCATTGATGTTTACAGTCTGCAAAATTTAGTCCCTAGGGTTATTTATACATTATGCTTGTTTTATTTTTCTCTCTTAATGCCTGTATCTGTCAGGTGACAGCTGGGAAATTCAGGATCCTAGTGTCTCTATGAAATGAGAAACCATTTTCCGTTGGTTTCATAGACAAGGCGGCAGTTCTAGGAGGGAGGCACCGTGGTTTTGCCTCCCCCAATTTAAGGCCTGAAAATAATCAATTTAACATCTGAATATAATCAAATAAAAACTCCAGGTATTTCTTACTCTGCCGTGAAGTGAGCTTCCCATGGGGGCAGCAGCAGGACTGAGCCTGGGAGCCCAGGCGGGAGCAGGAACAGTCCCAGGTTTTGGGTGATGAGCAGGGTGGCTGTGACACTGTCAGCTGGAGCAATGATCACATGGAAGATGTTTCACATTCACGCAGGTGATGATTACATATGTAAAGGTTAATACTGTTTCTAGCAGTCGAGTTGTGTGGAGCACTCAGGTGTGTTTCTGGAGTCCGTTAAAGCTGCAGTTGCAGGGACTGGGCTGTTCTTTACAGCTCGATGAGCTGTGTCACACGGTGTCACACCACGCGCTGCACGGAAGGACATGCAGATACAAGGGGAACTCTAAGTTCTTGGGGGGTTTGCTTCATATTCAGGAATAAATGGAGAGGCAGAGAGGCCCATGGAAATGGGCAGCAGACCAGGGCTCTGGCAGTGCTCTGCTGAAATGTGAGGCTGTCCTCAGGCAGGGGAACCCGCCTGGCATGGCCGGAGCTGACGTGGAGCACGAGGCGTCCCCGTGCCAGCCTGCTCCTGCTTCTTGCCTTGTGGCCTTGGGCAAGACACAGAGATGTGGCAGCGGAGTGTACCCACTGGAGAGGAGAGAGAACGATACTTATCTCCCACACAGGGACTTTGTTAGGATCAAACCATTGAAGTTTCTGTTGGTCTTTAAAAGGTGAAGTGCTACATGAATGATGGGTGTCCCTGGTAAACACCAGGGCTGTCTGTGGTGGTGTGTGAATAGCAAACAATAATACCAATATTAAATTGGGTAAACTTCTAAATAGTTATTTCTCCGAGCTGCTCGTAGCATCTTTTTTAAATCCTTCAGAAGCAAATTAGCATGCAAATGGTTCTGCTGCCATTAGCAGATTATTGTGCCAATTTTTAGTCTAAAAGATGAACAATGCAAGATTAGAAGTTAGAGCCGGTTACTATCTGTTTGACAATGGAAATCAGCTGTCAAAAAGAATCCAAGGAATTTCTGCTTCTAGTTAAAAAAACCCACAATTGCTTAAAGGAAGTCGAAAGGGGAAATGCCATCTAAGATCTGGTGACCTCAAAGGAGCAAATAACTAAATACAGAATAATTTTTAAAACTCATCAACACCCATCATGGGGAGGCAGCATATCTGGTAAGTTCTTTGCACGTGATCTGCCTGTTGAATTTTTCAAGGTCAGACGTGTTTGGTCTCACCCAAGCACACAAATCAATGAAACCCAGCAGTGGGACGTGACCGACAGCCTGGTTTTCAGGTTGGCTGGGGGATTTTGCACAAATTCTAAATGAGTTCAGAGTCAGTTTGATGCGACATGAGTGAAGCAGATGGGGTTTGCAGACTGTTGAAGAAAGGAGAATCAGATCTATTGACTGGGATTAGAGTGTGTTAATGGATCTGTCTGCTATTTTGCATGCCTTTTCCTGCTTATCTCACTTTTTCACTCTCTTCCTCAGTGTTGTTTCTGTCTTTCAGATTATATAAACATCCTTACTCCCTTTAAGCTGTACTCTCTCGTGTTACACCTGAGCCTGTTCAACGGCAGCTGCTGCCAGAAGCGCTCCCAGCTCCACTCCTGGCTTTGTGCTCCTGCTGTCCCTTTTGCATTGGATCTTGCAGAGATTGTTGGCCAAGCTTGATGGAAAACTAACTCACTGGAAAAAACCCAGAAAATCCCAAACCCCACCTTTTCCCTCTGATCAGCCCAGTCATCAAATTTAACACAAGTGAGGGGACAGGAACCTGGAGCAGGGACAAACTGCTAGAGGGAATGCAAACTGCTGATTTGGGCTGAAACCAACAGTCACGCCAGCTTAAATGCAACGTGAAATTCCTGTGGTAGCACTCCTTGACTGGGAAAGCCGTGATAAGAGCATGTGTTCGGGCAGATAAACTTGCTGTGAAGGGAAGGTGCCACTCACACCCACTGCAGGTCTCCAGAGAGACTCGTGTCTGTGCACGGACTCACCTTCTTCACGGTGAGGGTGACAGACCACTGGAACAGGCTGCCCAGAGAGGTGGTGGAGTCTCCTTCTCTGGAGACATTCAAAACCTGCCTGGATGCGTTCCTGTGCGATCTGATCTGGGTGTTCCTGCTCCGGCAGGGGGTTGGACTAGATGATCTTTCGAGGTCCCTTCCAGTCCCTAACATTCTGGGATTCTCCCATGGAGAGCATACTCTGGAGCTGCACTCTGGGTGACACGTCAGCTTGGGGAATGGGGACAGCCTTGGCAATACAGGTGCTGATGGTGGCAGCCCTCTGCTGCCTGGGGGGCTCTAAGGAGGACCAGCCTGCCACGTGTGCCGGATCTGGCTGGGTTAGCATCAGCACCACTCCTGGCTGTCCCCCTCTGGCACGGCAGAGTTGACATGTGCCTGGTTTGCTGCTGTCAGATGGGTTACAGCAGACCCAGGCAGTCAGTCCAGATGTCAAGATTGACATCTGTAAGTGGCATGAGAGGAAGGGGTGGGTTAATCTTTTGCAGTTGAAACCTCTCTGATGCCTGCAAATTGAATGGAGTTTGGTGTATTTTTAATTAATAGCTCCACACAGGGACACGGTTTGAGATGGTCAGTGGGTGAGGAGAGACGCTATTTCTGAACTTAGCGTAAATCATTCTGTTTGCCTTTTTTTCCTGTCAGACATAAAACTTGACTCTTTTCTACATGGGTTCCACAACATTTCTTCCACCAGGATGAAATAAAATTATTTCATGCATGATAAAGAAATGGCAGGTCAGTTCGGTTCTGAGAGACCACTGTCAGAAGCTTTAGAGTGAGAGAAATGAAAAGACGATCTAACTTTTCAATACCTATTTCAAAGACATTTTTTCCCTGCTTAATCTTCAAAGACACTTATTTTGTCACAGCTGACATAGTTTTGATCACTAATGTATCCACAATGCTCCTTGAACAGATTGTGGGCATCCAGAGACAGTGGACTGGTGTCTACCCTTACGGGCTTGGAGGCACCGGTCTCCTGCAAGGAAAACTGTGCTCTCCAGTATGTGCAATGTCCTCGTGTGCACAGGTAAAATCTCCAGGAGCTTGGCATTCAGTGCAAGCCTGACAACAACCAACAACAAAATCCAAACACATAATCCCCTTCCAAACCCTCAGGAGGCATTTGATTGAAAGCAAGTGGTTTGGAGATTAATTTCTTAGGAATTTCTAAACGCAGAAAAAGCTTCATGCCTTTGAGTACTAATTGGATGCAAAGCTCATGATTTATGTGTGTATTTGTGACAGGCAGTGATGGCCAGAGCGAGGTGCCTTGATGCCATGGGGCCAGTGGACTGGCGTTGGCCTCACAAGATGGATTTTTGTGTCTGATGTTGGCTCATCCCTCTTGGGCAAATGCTTCAGACTGACTGCAGGTTGCCGGTAGCTTTACCATGCCGTTCTGCTCTGTCTGGTGTTTTAGGAACCCCTGTGACACTGGAGAGCAAGGCATTTCAGTGCCTTCCCCGAGTGTGTCTAAAACCAGTTTCCCTGTCCCATGGAACGGGGTGCTGGGGGATTTCTCAGTGCTCGAATCCTGCAGACCTGTGTGAGGTGAGGCTGCCCGGGCCAGGAGGGCACACGCTGCTGCAAGGTACCCTGGGCATCACGGGAGCACCGCGACGGACAAAATCCGCCGACTGGTCTCTCATAGCCAGCAGAGGCTGATCATGCTCTGGCCGAAGTGAGCTCAGATTCGATCTCTGTCTTTGAAAGTGAGCAAAGCCTACTCAGCCTTACTTACAGCTATTCATTAAAACTTCAAAGGAGTAATATTTTTCCTGCAAGGTAGGGGCACAGCCTGGCATCCCTTTTCCCCTTGTTACTTAAAGCAGTAAATCTTCATTTTCTTAGAGCTCTAGGAGCAATTTCTCATCTCCATATATCCCTGTTTATAAAGATGTTACTTATGCAGACATCTCTTCTGCAAAATCTTTTCTGGCCGAGAAGACTCAGTACCCTGTGTTCCCCTTTTAACGCACATCTTGTTTCCAGCCCAGCGCCCTGCCTAGCCACAGGACTCTGCCTTCTGCTGGGGCTTCAGACTGCTGCTGACAGCAGGTAATTTGCAACTCGTTTCCCTCTGTCAAAAGCAAAGCTGCTCATCAGCTTCTTCCAACCCATCGCCTCTTACCTGAGCTGAAAGGCTGTCCTTCACAAGGCAGCACGGGAACGTGTCCGAAGAGCAGCGTATCACACAGCCAGCCTTGTCGCGTTAGAGGAGAGTCTGATCCTCTCCTTCGGGACCTGTCAAAGGCTGTCCTTCACAAGGCAGAACGGGAACATGTCAGAAGAGCAGCATATCACACAGCCAGCCTTAGAGGAGAGTCTGATCCTCTCCTTCGGGACCTGTCATCCCACGTTCCAGACCAGCCCGAGCAGCCACAGGGCTGTCACATCAGTATTCACTGTATTTAATGCAGAATTGTAGAACACTGAACCCAGATGAAAACAGCCTGCCGTAAGTTACACAGCCAACTGCAAGCGATCACAGCGAGATGTGTTCTCCCTGGGATGGTGGAGCAGCATTAGGCCAAAACTGAACACTTGTGGCAATCCCATCGGGGTTCTGTTCAGAAATAATTTGGTGATACTTGTGGGACCGAGGAAACAAATATCCACTTACCCGCTGGTGTTTGCTGGGGGTGTTTTCAGGCACGCTCTGAAGAGGCTGTTGAGAGACACAGCGGGACAAAGGAGAGAGCTCGGGGGGCTGAGTGCTCCTGGGGGGCTGAACGCCCTCAGCCCAGCAGCACTGCTGGGCCTTTCCTGGCCCGGTTTGCTTCTGTGCTTGCCTTGCACTGATCTGAGTTCAGTGACTTCACCAGGCAGCCTCCAAATTTACAAATGTCGGAAAGAGGAAAATTTGACCCTAGCCACGATCACAGTAGAAATACCAGCACTTGCTGCTTACAGCAGGAAGGGAAGAAAAGAAAAAAGGGGAGAAGCAAGAGCAGAGGGTGAGCAGATGTGCTGTCTCTAGGCGATCTCTAGCTGTGCGAGTGCTGGCAAAGCCGGGGGAAGGTTCAGTAGTGGAGCTGAGCAGCGGGAGCCCGGGGGCTGCAGCCCTCCCGGCAGCAGGGAGGCACCGCACGCTGCGCGGGGCTTCACTTGCCTAACTCTTCCCAATTAGTGCTTCCTTAATTCTAGCCCAGGTGCTGCATTTGTCGGCTCATAGTCAGTCTTACGCCGTGTTTGCCACCGTACTGAGATGGAGCAGAGGAGAGCCACCGGCTCCATCCCTACTCAGTACAGGGCAGGCACTGGGCGGGAAGGAGCTTTGCTCTCCCTGCTCGGTTAGGGTCTCGGTACCTCTTGCTTTGCCCCTCCTAGAGGATTAATAAGAACTCCCAAAATAGTTTTGCCCCTCCCAGAACGCGCCAATCTTGGACGTGTTAAATGCCACCATACTGCAAACACACTGACAAGTTCCCCAGGGCTCAGCTACATCGGTGAATGGCACAACTTGTAATTCATCCTGTCGATAAGCGGGTGTGTTGATCAAGGGGAAAATCTGTGCAGTCGGCTGATCTTGATTCCAATTAATTTCCTGTTAACAGATTTCCTAAATCATTAACAGAATGCCTAGTTACAGATGATGCCAATAACTCTTTGGCACATATGACCTTCCTGCCATCGGGGGAGGGAGTGGGCTGGTGCAGTCTGGAAGGAGAAGTTTTGGGATCCTGGTGCTTTTCTTAAAGTAAGGACTTTTACCTGAATGTTTTTACAGAGGGGGCTGCTTGCTGGAAGACCTGTGGCTTGGTTAAAATTGATCTTTTCTTTGTAAAGGGAAATGAGGGTTTGTGTGAGAAGAAGCAGAGTTTACAGCAGCATGTGTATTGTGAAGTTTGATAATTTTGATTTCTATCTGGAATTGTTGTGGCTCTACATAAATGTGAAAAATATCACGTTCCGTTTTATCCCTTGCTTTTTTCCTAAGTGATGAGGGCTTTTCACAGCATAAATACCAGCAAGAAAAAAAATAATGTGAATGAAGCATATTTATCCTTTTCTATCCACCCTAAAGAAACCCCTAAGGGCTATGGAAAAGTACTTTGGAGCTGTTAATAATGGGGAGTATTGATTAGGTAGGAGGGAGTCAAGATTCTGGCTTGTGATTGAGAAGACTTTGTACAGGATCAGACCTCTCCAATGTGCAGTACACGGTGTATCAGAGAAGGAAGAAAGCTTTAGCTTACCTAGGTATTGAAGAAGTTTGATAGTGCTTCAAGTTCCTGCTGTTTTACAGCACTCCACTGTTGAAGAGTTGCGTTAAATTCAACCTACCAGGGGGGGAAGGAAGTTTTGGGAGCTGAGATTTCCTGGGTGGAAACTGTGGATTTAGACAATGAGCATGATGGTCTAGCAAAGACAGTTAATTTTCATGGAAGCTTTTTATAGTTCTGGATATTTTTCAAATCCCTTCTTTAGTATATTAGATTTTGGTTGGCAGTTGTTTTTTTTCCACGGGGGAGTTCTGGGTGCCTGTGAAGGTGGTGGCAGTTCTGCTGGGGGCTGCAGCCGCTGACCCGTGGTTTTGCCCCTCAGCTGTGGGGTTTGCTGTGAGCCGCCACGGTTCACTCCGCTCGGGACAGGCTGCTTGGGGCTGCTCTTGCCAGCGGTATTGCTAAGGGCTCTGCTAGTGAAAGAGAGAACCCTTGAGGCTAACCCCAGGGGAGTTAAAGATGGTATCTCCAGTTGTGGGTGCTTTATGCGGTGTCCCTGTCAAAGGAGCTTGATGTCATTCCTGTCACTGAGGATTGATTCTGGTAAGAGTTACTTCGCCTCTGTTTTGTGTCTATTTGTGTCTTTCTTCCTGGAAATCATGTTTGAGTTGACTGGTTTCTGGGCATGGGGCACCTCCCGCTGTGCTGTGGAGTGACTGAGGACATCACAAGTCAGCATGCAATAACTGAAATAGTCCTTTGGCTTTATTATAAATGGCAGACGTGATTCTCTTTCAGCACATCTCGGACTCAAAAGCTCACAAGTGCAGTTCAGGATCCTTGCGGCGCGTGCAGCTTCACTAGCGAACGCTGCGTTAACCTCCGGTCCTGGGAGCGACCCCTGAACTAGGACCTGAGGGGTCAGTTACACAGCCCTGGAGTTCCAAACAGCAGTACGAGGAAGGAAAAAAAGAAACCCAGAGCAAATAGTCTGACTGGGGGGAAAGAAAATAATTTTATTTTATAATTAAGCTACAAAGCAGGATGACAGACTTCATAAACTGAGTCGTGTTTCCCTAGACAGGTCAATTAATGTAACATGGTTGGAATGGTGCGTGTTTTAACAAGCAGCATGAAAAATAGCGTGTTTCAAGTTAGGAAAGTCACACTCAAGCCTTTAACATGCACAGCCAGCTAGATACAAAATGCCAACAAATCTATCTTAACAAGCTTTTAAAATGTATTTGGAGTAATGAGGAGAAAATATAGGAAGACTTATAAACACACATGAAAGTAATTTCAGCAGTTATGGATTGCATAGCACAGTGAAAGCATTTTAGTTACTGAGCAGCAGTAAAATGTGTTGACTGTTTAATTTGTATGCAGTTTTATTTTATAGCATTTTAAAAGTTGCCTTTTGGCAGAGAGAATACATAAGGATGTGGAGTTACTGTAAGGCAGATGACTGACAGGGGAGCTCAAGTTCTCTTCAAGGTTAGAACTATTGTGGGAGAATAACGCTCCCGAGGATCTGGGATGTACGGGGCCGTGTCTGTGTCTGTGATCAGTTCCAGCTTTAGATCCCACCAGCAAAGGCATACTGGGATTCTTGCAGTTCACTAACAGTCGTGTTTCAGATGCTTTGCCAGGGCCTGATCCCAGCCTCGTGCCGGACAGCCGGCCTTTGTTCGGTGGAGTTCAGATGGGGTCTGTAGGGAGAAATTGTCTGTTTACAAATTGAACAGAACAGGTTCCTCACTGCTGTTTGTGAAATTAATGTGACTGACTACTTGCATATTATTTTTATATCTAACAACCACACAGGAGTCCCAGAGTCCTTATGAGGTCTAGAAACCTTATTACAGGTAATTTTACAGTCGATATCTTCAAGCATGGTTCAGTTTAAAAATAATGTAATAGTTCTTCACCCTGGCCAAGAAGTTTGGGTTCCACCCTTCCATCTGAGAGGTGGGTGCCTGTGAGTCGTAAGAGCAGTGGTGTGCAGGACAACAACAAAACTGTACAGAACTGCTTGAAGTCCGTGTAGCAGAGTGGGCAGTAGTTATGTCTGCTGCATATCAGGAAATGGAAAGATGATGGTAATGCTGGGCTAGCTCCGGGTCTGAAGAGAGGAGGCATCAGTCTGTAATACCTAAACGGCAACATGAATGGGCAAGAGCAGAACTGTAATAGCTGAGCATGACGCAGCACACTCTCTGTGTGCTGCAAGGCTTATTTGTCATGAATTTTCTTCTCCCCTACCCTGGCAATGCCCGAGGAGAACACCTGATGTGCAGGTGGGTGGAAGGGGCAGCCTGGCTCAGGCCGAGGGCAGAGCTGAGCCCCTGGGAGTCCAGCAGCCCTGGAAGCGTTGTGCTGTGCCAGTGCCGCGGCTCTTGGCTTCTGTAAGGGATGCTCGGCCATTCGGACGTGGTATCAACTGAGCTATCGGTGTTTCAAGTTCAAAAGCGTTGGATCAGGGGTCACAAATTTCTTGCCCTCATTCGTTGTGTTAGGCTGTTGTTTCTGGACTGCTCCAAGCTAAATGCACGTGACCAGCAGCGCTGATACACAGTTTTGATTTTTATGCTGTTCTTGGATGGGGTTCATAAGTGACTCCCAGAGGGTGTAGGCACAAGCCAAGGAGTCCTGGGCAAGCTCTGAACCATCAAAACCATGAAAGACTCTATTCAGTTGTGTCATTACTGCTGAGCTAATGGCTGGGGAAACGTTCTGCTGTACTGAAGATTAATAAGAACTCCCAAAATAGCAGCCCAAAATTCGCCTCTCTTTGTGGTTTGCTGCAATATCCTATGATGAATCAGTGGTGGCAAAGGCTGTTTCCATCTACTTTTTTTTCCCCTCTGTAAGATGAAAGACCAGGGCCCCACCCTGCTTAAGTAATAAAGTTTCACCAGCAGTTCCTCTCTGCCTGTGGAGGGACCAAGCGCCTTCCCGAGCGGACAGACCGTTTCCAGCAGTTAGACGGTAGCATCTGGTTGTCGTTACATGAAACCAAGTAGGTCTGTTTTTCCATCTCTCTTACATATGTTAATATAGCACAGCTGGACTCCAAAACATGGCGAGAGGCTCTTATGCAGAAGTGTGAGACCAGAAACGTGCCACTTTCTATTGTGCGCAGCCCAGCTGCAGCCGTGGGCAGGCGTTGGTGCTCCCGCTCCTCCAGGGTCAACCTGCTGCTGCAGCCGCACGCCTGCCGTGGACCCCACAGAAAACACCCTGTATTGTTACCGCTGCTGAGAATCGCTGTTTGGATGGGGCAGAAGGCGACCTTTCATGAAAATGACTGAGGAGGAGTGCTGTTCCGATAGGGTTTCTCACCCCCGTCGCCTGGTATCTGGGTGTGCAGGGCTGGGAACCACCTGCACAACAGCTCCGAGGCATCCCAGCAGCACAGGTTACCTCTTCTTGTCAACCCTGTGCCTCGTTTGCTTTCCCCGCTGCCTAACTGATCTGTAAGAGAAGTACCAAACCAAAACGCTACAGCCTCCATCTGTTCTCCTTTAAGCTCTAATCCCATAAACCAGTCTGGCATGTGTTTAGTGCCCAGCACGGTCCGGTCGTGTTGCTGGTTAGAGGTCTGGATGTTCAGCCGTGTGCAGGGCTTGCATGGGAATATCTGCACGGAGAGAGCGGTGTAGGCACAACTGCCACCTTTCAATCCCGATTCAGTGAGTACCCTTGCTGTGCTCTGGCCTGTTCCTCTTCCCAGCACTTAACACCTGTGGATGTCTCCCGCTTACCTTCCTTTGGGAACCGCAACGCGCCGGCGGGCGCCTGTAGTTACACTAGAGGGGAGGTAACGTGGAGGTGAGCTTGACTTCCAGGATACTTGGAAGCCTTAAATGTAACCCGACATCCTTTGATGACAGTCCCTTAAATGTAAACTGAAAAAAGGAAAATAGATCACTGTTCAGTTTAAGTTGGTAGCTTCATTTCTCTTACTTTCTACCTGTTTAATGTATCTGTACATTCAGAATTCCTCATGCAAATTATCACTGGCTCTGTTTAACTCTGCTTAACTAATTGGTACTTGTCTATGCAAGACTGGTGATCAACTATATTAATATTATTGACCCCAGTTTGCCTCTTAGTGCTATCTGTTTTTCCCAGGTGAATGCAATTAGAGCGTAATTAATTATCAAATAGCTATGTTCCTTTTATTCCGAACACTGTAACAATTACACATTGAGATCAGCACAAAATACTGAATACATAATTCATTGTTTTGTGCTTTCCCCACAGAATCCATGGGAGATTTGTGAGGAAAGAGACACAAGTAGTTGATACATAATGTATTTAAAGACCTATAAAAGTTTCATCCTTGAGGGTCCACTGGGAATAGGATGGTTTGAATTTAACTTTTAATTGTATAGCGGAGAAATGAAATACAGATTAAGGGATGGTTACTGTAACTGGCACCAGACCAAAATAAATGTCAGACCCGGCTGTCCATAGCCTTGAATACATGAATAACTTCATGCTCTTGGGTTGTTTAATTGGATTCTGTGGGACTGTGAATTTGAGTAAACTTATTCATGCATTGGTATTTTTTTCAGGATCAGGCTGTTGCAAGTACTTTCATTGTTGAGCACAGGAAAAAAAATCGCAGTGAGTGTAGACGAGGCCACGCATTTGACTCTGGGGGGGTCAGGTCTGCTGTCACCCAGGGAGTGCATCGGTGCACAGGAATCCCACTTACCTGGGCAGCAGCTGACTCTGCACGTGCCAGGTACTGTGGCCACGGCATCTACTAAAATTGCAGCACTAGAATAAATTATTTCTGTCCTTTTCCAGGCCAAATCTAAATGTAAATTGGCTTCTTCGGTTAAAGTAAAAATGGTGACGGGATAGGAAGCCTGTGTACCACGCGAAGATACTCGCCTCACTGGCCATCCCTCATGGGCCAGGAGCTGCGTCAGCTTTGCCTGTCTTGTCCAAGCCAAGCCCAGCTGCTCGTCCTGCTGCAGGGAGCCTTGTTCCTCGCCTGCTGCTGAGCACCGAGCTCCAGCACCACAGGGGAAGCTGCGGCCACAGTGCCCCAGAGCAGGAGTTGGACCCTTTCTGTGCTTGCTCCAACACCTTCTGCTTTCCCTCCTCCCAGCTAGGGGTGAGGTGTACTTGGGGTTCAGGAGGATGGATATTGAGTGTGAATATGGGCCTTTTATGTTGGGTAAAAAGCTTTTTGACATGTTGGGATTAAAAATTAGATGGATGCTGAGATAGTTGCAGGTTTCATTTTCCCCCTTAAAGAGGCAGAGGAGCAGACCGAACGGAAAGCCTGTGTTTGGCCAGAAGGAGGAGAGGCTGGGTGGGGTGTGCTCGCAAAGCAGATCCCCATTGGCTTTGGCCCTTGTGGCTATGTCTGCGTGTGTTACNAGGAGCAGACGGAAAGGAAAGCCTGTGCTTGGCCGGAAGGAGGAGAGGCTGGTGGGGTGTGCTCACAAAGCAGATCCCTGTTGGCTTTGGCCCTTGTGGCTATGTCTGCGTGTGTTACAGAAAGTGCAACTGGACAGTTTTTGGGGGGTTTCTCTACTTTTCCCCTTTACAAAGGGCTGCTGGAGCCGCTGGGCAGGAGTGCGAAACATCTTGAATCTCCTGACTTTGTCTGGGGTGATTTGGATAACTTGCGTTACCCCTGTGCATCCGAGCTTTTCTGCTGGTGAAACAGGGACAGTAACGTAAATGTTATTTTTATAAAGGGCTTTATCTTTATTACTATGACAGGCTGGGATCTGAGTGCGCAAACATCTTGAAAAGCACAATATTCCCCTAAATTAAAATTACTGCTCTGAAATGTGGGTTTGAATGACAAAAAGGGGAGAAGGATCTGTGTATGAGCTTTGCCCTCTTCTCCCCACCCCTTCCCCGAATCAGTTTATTAACCCCTCAGCTCGGTGGCTCGGGACACCCCGCCTGCTCGCGGGGCTGCGGTGACCGACCCCAGGCGCCTTCCCGGGGCTGAACCGAGCCGCTGCCGGGGCTGGCTGTACCCCTGGGGTCCCTGCGGGGCTGGGTCCCCCCCCGGCCCCGCGCCGCCCCCGAAGCCGGTGCTGCGGCGCCACCTGGCGGCCCCGGGGGCGAGGCTCCGGCGCTGGGCACGCGCGGGGACACCCGCCCGCCAGCCCGGTGCGGTCGCAGCCCGTGCTGGACCCGGGCACTCCTCTCGCCTTCCGAAGCCATCCTGTTCCCCCAGGCTTGCTGGGGGCTGGTTACACAGCGGCCGGTAGCGCTGCCTGTTCGTGACCGTTCCTCCATCCCGCGTTCGCTGGCCGTGCTGCGGGGCTCTGCCGGCTCATAGCAGCCGGGATCGGTGTCCAAGAGAAAAGCGCCTCACTGCCTGTCCTAATAGTTCTCCAAGAGTGGTGCTCTACTAATGCTGAGCTCAGCTTCCCTTGGCAGGTTTTACTGGTTTGAGATGGAAAATAGCCATTAAAAATGAGAAGGTGGAGAGGGAGGAAAAAGTAAAGAAAACACCCCAAAACCTTGCGCCAACAGGTTGGAATACAAGTAGCTGAACTCCTGCCTGGAAAGCCCTGAAGTACCGAGGGCTGCAGGAGACTTTTGCAATTATGTTGCAAGAAGTTTGAAAAATAAATTCCATATTGTCCCCAGGTTTTAATTGGGAGGGATGAATAAGACAAATTTTATTGGCAGAAACACATCAGAGAGTTCTGCACAAACTCTCCTCTCTCATTATGGTACTTTTATGTATGTTTTCTAGCGTAAACATTTATTTGAGTATGCACTGGGTGGTTCTAAAATACCTCCACGTATCTGTGACAGATGCTTGACACAAGTGAGGTCAGAGGATTCCAAGGTCTCATTGTGTCACTGCTCTTCTTGCCAGCTTCTGTGGCTGAGAAATTGTGAACCATGAAGTCCAGCCTTCTAACATCAACATGGCTTGGGGTGGAGAGGATGACTCCAGATCCATCAACTGTGCACGTGACCTTAATGATTCTAACTTCAGTTTTCTCTCTGTCAGCATCCAAATCGAGTAGAGCAATGAGCCAGTATGTCTGTAACTCCTCCTTCTAATTATCAAAAATATCGAGCATACGAAAGTAAAGCTTCTTCCTCTGTATCAAGAGGATTTGCTCTCTGGCTGTCATGTAAAAATAACTCCCGAACAGCATCTGGAGATACCAGACCTCTTCTCATTCAGTTCTATCACTTGGAAATTGCTCATTTGCTACATTAAGGTTATTCAAGTCATAGCTTGACCCAAGGCTCTGCATCATGTAGGGTTCCTTCCACTGGTTTTCAGTGGGATTTACAGGGGAAAAGATGACCTTCTCCACCCTCGGGTACTTTCATTTCTGCTTCTCCTTCAGAGCTTTTCTTAACCTCTTGCAATTCTGAGAGTCGTGTTTTCTCTTCATTAAGGGAAGGCTGTTGTCTTTGGCAGCTGCCGAGGTACCCAGTCTGTCACTCACAACAGCAAGTCACAACAGCTACCAAGTCTATCACATCTCTCAGAATAGGTTAGGTAGTTAGCAAAAGCATTAGCAGAGCCGTTCCTTATAAATTATGATTAATTGACCATGAATTATGAATTCCAGTTCACATTTGGTGCTCAGCATGCTGCTTAAGAACATTTGTCACATGTGGTACTCTTCCATTTTCCAGAATTAAAGGATGTTTATAGAGGAGAAGGAAGTATTTTGATGTTACTGTGGCGTAAATTGGAACAGCTCCACTGTTCAGTGATTTTTCGTCTGGATTTCATCCAGCATCACTAAAGGGATAATTTTACCCAATTTTTATTGCATGTCTTCCTTCAGATTTTTTGTTGTTGTTTTTGTTGTCATTCTTGTTGGTTTGTGGGTTGTTTGTCGTTCCTCCACTCCCATTTTGAGGTGCTCGTATACAGGTCTTAAAACTTCTTTGTGAGCCTCATGGCTCTTCCAGGGGAAGTTCTCCCCCAGGATAATCGTGACTCGGGTAACCAGTTGCAAAGCAGAAATTCTGGCAGTGAAAGAAGTTGCAATAATCCATTTGTAAGTAATTGTGAAGAGCAAATTCAGAGGAAAATGTGGTTTGCTTGTAGAAAACTCCTGAATAGAGAAAGTGATTACATTTTGGAATGGGGGATTTGTTGAAAATGGTTCACCCAGTTCTAGAGACCTTACTTTCACAAGCTATAGTACTTTTGATTTTTAGGAAGATCTTGTGACGTAAGATGTGATTCCTCATACCGAGTAAAGCTGTGCTAACTTCCTGCTTTCAGTGGAATGACTTGTATCTGTGTAACTCAGCAGAATTTCACCCTAAATTCTAGAAAACTGGATTGAATTTCCTTTATTTTTTTTTAGTCTATCATATTTGTACCACCTTCTTTTTTGGATAAAGAATTAGTGTACAATCAGCACTTTTGGTGATATGAGAATACAGAGGAAGTACTAAAATGCAATCAAATAAGATCCACTGTGTCTTTGTTTTAAAAAGTTATGGGTGATCGATCCCATATTTATCCCTGGGCTGTCAGCTCGAGCCTCTGGGTGGGTCAGTACAGGGGGTGCGAAGCCGGAGGCTGTGACGGCAGCAGCATGGGAGTTAGCCCATGGGAATTACAGGTGACATGACTTTTGTGATAAATATTTTGAGCTGTAACTAGGTCTGTGAACACTGACTTTTTGGCACCTTTATGCCCCATTGGTATCTACCTTTGACAGATATTCCTCTCGTTAATATTTCTAGCAGAAATGATCTACAGAAGCGTATTCCAGAGCCCCGCAGAGAAGGGTTACAAAATAAGCCGTGCTGCAGCTGTTGGGTGGAAGAGGCTGCTGTTGATCTGGCTCAGCGGGTTGACTAGTCAGAACTAAAGCTAATGCAGTGGGGAGGGAAGGTCTCACATTGAAAATGACCTTTGAGAATGCTGGAAGACAACTGAGATGGAGAAAAACCCCAGTGACCGTTCTTTTTTTTTTTTTCTTTCCCCTGAACGTCTGAGTGAGATAGATGGCCACATCCCATTGATGTTTGCTTTCCTTTGAGACTGCCATGAATAAGTCACCGCACTGGTGTGCCAGGGTTGTTTCTGGGACCAGAATTAGTACTGTCATACCATACCCTCTGTGCTGTGTATGCAGGCACATCATCCAGACACATCAAGTGTGACGGCTGCTTGGATTCACTTCAGTTCCACCAGAGGAAGTAAAAGTTACAGATCAGTTTCTGCTTAATACATACTTTTCAACTGAGAATATTGCTAAAGCTTACATTAAAAAAATCCCATAGTAATCTAAATAAACAATTTCAAGGCTAAGAGCTTAGCATATTCACAACATGAACTTTTCACATCAATGCCTCATTTCCTCGAGTCAACATTATTGTAACACATTGCCGAATGCTCTTTTTTTTCCTCTCTCCCAGTTAGCTCGCTAAATTGCCCCAGTTCTTGCAGATAGGACTGTAACCAGAATACAGTCTCATCACCATCCACCATTTCAGATGCATTGATTTCGGTGGCACTCGCTATAGTAACAGCATTCTGCTCTCCGGGTTTTTACCCCTGACTGATCAATGTTAGTCTTCAGCAGGAAGCCTGGACGTATCCCCGGTATGAACTTCAGCTTTATGTTCCTTTAGAGCTTACAAGTCCGAGGAGTTTCAGCCTGAAATATGACAGTGACTTATTAGCAGCTCAGAAAGAAGGTTTGTCATGAAAATATGTAGGAAGCTGAACAGTTGCTCCATCAGGTGGATCTGTTGGATCTCCAGCCACATCTTCTAGTGTTGTGCACCTCCGCAGTCATGCTGACATCGGCAGCGGGAATCACGGCTGTAGTACAAATGAGTGCTGTCTCCTGACCCGACATCACACCCAGCAAAGCAAAAAAAAGAGAAGTTTTAACTGACGTGTACTACTCCACATGCTTAAATACTGAATCAAAGCTCTTCTAGTTCTTTCTGTCAGTCCTCTGGTCTGCAAATATTTTGTCTAGAATCCCATTCTCCCCCTGCATGTAATAGGCTATAGTTTCTTTAGAGGCAAATATGTGCCAGAAGAAGACAAGACATGAAACAGAAGAATGTAGAATACAGTGAAATCTGCATGAAATGATCTTGCAGGTGAACAATTCAGGATCAAACTTCTTATTCAGGGAAGACACAAGGATGGAAGGAGGGGTCATCTGGATTTTACCCACAGATCCTTGTAGGCACATGCCTGGACAAGTCCACAAAACCAATCTTATTTATTATGTAAAGGTCCAGAGTACAATAGCAGGGGAAACAGGACATATTACATCAAATCTAAATGTTTTAGAGGTAGTTATGGGTATTGTATGCAGAGTGTGTGTATATATTAATAGAATCCTTGAAAGGGGAGAACTGTATTGCTCTGGAAGTTCTCAGTTCATGTTCTCACTTCCCGCAAACTGGCAACCCGTACCTATTGCTGCTTAGTGCCACACTCTTAGCTTGTCCTACTTCATCATGATTTTATTAATATTTATTTCTGTAACACTGATTTTAATAGTTGTAACTTCAAGCATATGAACTAATCTGAAATTTTTCATAATTAAAGTAGGACATATCACTGAAAATGGTAACCTGTCTAGAACAACCTTTTTCCTATGTTCATAAATTAAAAAAAAAAAAAAATCACAGGGACCATTTTTTGTAATCTTCTCTCAGTTCGCACAGAAATGAGTTAATTCTGTCTTGGACTTTTTAGGGGGAATTCTTTTTTCCTAAACCTGCCTTGATTTGACCTTTAAACTACAGATGATGAAGATTATTCCCTGAGTCCTCAGTAGGAGGTTCCATAGGCTATTTCTGTCACTGCTGCCCACCTGTCCTGAAGATGCCCAGCTGCAGTGCCAGCCAGCCTGTCTTGCTGACCCTAGCTGCCACGCTGAACGACCTAGTCCCAATTTTGTTTTGTCTGAATGGGGAATGGTGATTTTTCAACCTCTGGAAACTTTCAGCAGAAAGAGTGTTGTGCCTATCCTTTCCCCCTCCCCCCTTTATTATTTCTTTCGGGTTTTGTAACACCTTTCGATTTATTAACTTCACCCACTGGGGATTCTGGTGCTGGATATAGTGTTCTGACAACGGCTGAGACAATATCGTGTCTGTCTAACTTACTATTCTTTAAATGCTTGAGGCACATAAAACTGTCTGTGTTTTGGCTGGGAGGGAGGAGGAAGATGGCCCATGCCCACAAGACTTCTGCAGTGTCTGTGTCTGCTGTATTCATCTGAGCTTATATTGTACCTTTACTGCTGATATATTTTCTTGCAGAGGGAGGATATACTACAGTACTAGATCTTCCCTGTGCTAGTGCTGGCTCTCAGGGGAAATTTGGTCTTTTTAGTATGCAGTTCAAATGCTGTCTGAAAAGGCGTCGTGGTTTGGATAATAATTTTCAAACAAATTTAATATACTGATTTCCTTGGGATGAAGAACAAGTACTGTTCCATCCAAGATGCACCTAAAGGGCAACTTGTTTGAGTTAAGTTTACTGGAACAGAAGTGACAGAATATCAATTTGTTTCCTAACTTCATGTCATATTTGAGAATCAAATAAGCAATTACATGAGAGTAAATTGGATTTATTTCAATATCAGATCTGCAGTTCACTTGTTGTTTTATTTGATTGAGATAAAATAGCCCTTCATTTTACAGTAAACATGCTCAAATATTGTATTTCTTTCTTGGCTTCTTCAGAGCTTGCAGTCTCAGCCTTTAGTTGAAAACATGACTGATATATCCCATGTAACTGACTGCCTTAACACCAGGACCCTTCCCTGTACTGAGGTGATGGATAGTCCCAAATCTCTCTTTGCAGTGGGGTGACTTGCAAACTGCTGCCAATGTATTCATGTCAACTTCTGTCATTTGCATTTACCAAAACCCCAAATTTGAATGTAAAAATAGACCTCACACAGAATGTATTTGCTTAGTCAATGTGTGCAACCATGTGTAAATATAGGTCAAAATTATACAACCCAAAAGGGGTACAATTTTATCTTTTGTTTTAGAAAATATGGCCTTTTCAAATTCTTCCTGGACTTTTCCAAAGGTTCAGATGCCTCCAAATAATCCAAATTGTCTCCCACTCGGAGTGGGAGTGGCCTCCCACTCGAGATTAATGGTAACAGAATCACTTNTACTTAAAGGAAGCAGATTTCAGCAGTCTCTTCTGTTGTTCATCAAAGAGCTTTTACTGTAACTCGGTTTGTCACTAGGTGTGACTTACACAAATGTTTCTGCTCCCAAACGCTACGTAAGGACCCCAGACAGCTCAAAGGATTACTGAAAGGAAATGCAAGTGGTTCACCTCTAGGCCTCCCACTCAAGATTAATGGTAACAGAATCACTTCCCCTACTTTCACTCACAATATATTTTGCAAAAGGTGTCAAATCAGGTTTTTCCAATTCTGTGTTGTTGGAATCTGAATTAATCCCCATGGTAGAGAGACAAAAATCATTTTGCTTTTGTCTTGGTTAATCTTTTACACAGAATTGCATTGGATCATATTCCATTACTAATTACTTCTGTATTAAAAAGCAGATTCTTTGTCTAGAAATGTAACGCCCCTCTAGGACAAACAGAATTTTGGTGAAATATGTGAAGTCCTTTGCCAAATCCCTGAGCCACTGCCAGTCACTCCGTTCTACACAAATCAAACCTGTGCATTTAGAATAAATGTTAAAGAAACTCCAAACGTGACAACTGAGGTTGTATAAGCCTGAAAATTATAGCCCAACCGTGATAACTGAAGTTCTGACAGCAATGAAACTGAAATTTGGCCGCCAAAAGCTGTATTTAGCTGTTCATTCTAATGGTTGTGATCACCGTGGATTCTGAAGGGAATTAGCAGTCTTGGTCCAGAAGCAGTGACAGCGTGCGCAGTGTCCCTGAAACAGCCAGGTACCTACATGCAAAATAACAACTGTCAGCCAAAGGAATGCTCTCGGTCAATTAAAGGCTAAATTAGTCTCCTGAGTGGACGACTCAGCCTTGCCTACAAAGGCCGAGGCTGAAGCCCGCCGGTGCTGCAGTGTCTCGTACCGCCGTTGCCCGCTGCAGTGATAAATGCGCAAATTCACATCTCGTTTTTCTGATAGATAAATAATGCTCTTTGCAAACATTTCTTAAGCCATGTTTTGGACCTTCTTATTGCAATTGTTTGTTTAGATCCTTTCAGTAAAATCATACTGCTTATGAATACATATGGCTGTGAAAGTATTTTTCTAGCATCCTGCAATTTGCAGACAGGAAACATTGAGTTCATCTGCACTTCCATGTGGAATTGGCAGGGCTCCTGTCCCTTTCGTTCACCCACCAGCATGTTCTGCAGAATCACAGAATATTGGGTGGGAAGGGATCCTGAAAGTTTGTTTTGCCCTCAGGGAAAATCAGAAATGCCTAAGCCATTCCTGACAGCTTATTTGTCTAACTTGTTTTTGTGAAGACTTCATAACCTTAGCAGTGCTTAGAAAGTTTTCTTAATGTCTTTCTAAATCTTTTTTTTGTTGCAGTTTTCTTGTCTAATCTTCATTTGGACTCTGAGAACAATTTACTGCTCTTCTCTTTGCAATGGTCTAATGTGTATTTGGGGCCGTTAGCGTATTTGCTAATATTTTGTCCAAGATGTATAATATAGACTGACTTTAGCTTTTCTTTTTGCATTGCAGGACATGCAGGCAGATAGGCAGACATACAGAATTCACTATCTCCAGTGTTACTCCACACTGTTAAGGATGTAGCTCTGAGTTTGCCCACGGGCTCTTAGCAAGAGGCGGTATACACCTACATCAGCTCAGGAACGGGCCGAGGATAAAGTTCTTATTGTTCTGCCCTCTTGGGTGCCTCATTGCTTCAGTCGGGAAGTAATTTGCTTTGGCTTATGTGCTGTTAGCACATTACTTCCCAGATGCAGGGACGGAGTTATTATAGCTGCTTTGTCAGTGGCAGCAGAAAGGATTAAAATCCAGTCTTTTGCCCAGATCTGGTGATGGTGGGGAAGAGGGAGAAACGGAGATTAACTGGATTTAGAGACAGCTCTTCAGCATGCTGGCCCAGGCAATACTCTGTTCAGGGAGCGAAGGAACAAGACTCTTGTCTTGAGACTTACCTTAATTATTGCCTTTCTTGCCAGTATTTAATGTTATTTAGCAAATGTAAGTTTTCCTTCCCCCCCTTGGCTTTTTTTATGATGAACCTGTGGGTATGTCCCTCGGCCACAGAGACAGGTCAGAGTTATTGGTAGGGTCTACACCTGCCTAAGGGCTTGACTTCATCACTGTCTGCAGATCTCTTCACTAGCTGAAGCAGCCCACCGAAGCCTGTTGTTTCATAATCTGTGTGTGTCTTTATTACCTTGTGTTGCCTTAGTCCTACCTCCTTTCTTTTTTGACTTCTCTTTTCTTATATCTTCAGCAATATCTCAAAATTCAATCATCTGAACTATTCATCTATATAAAAAAAAGACATTTTGAGATGTTCAAAGCTATCTTGTCAACTTGAAACATTTTCAGTATGTATTTATATGTACTAAGTGCAAATACATTATGTGGTTCTCTTTTCTAATTATTCATGGCCCTTTTGTGATATTGCATGTCAGTTTAAATTTGCACCACTGCTGAAGTAATCTGACAGTAAATTACAATTACGACATGCAGTTACAGGGGTGTAAACAATGTCTTGTCTCACTGGTGAAGAAAGACAACCTCAGAGGCTTCCCTAAAAGACCAGCACAACAGTAGATGGGTGTATTTCCTGAGATTCAATAAAGAGCACTGGGCTTTTTCCTCCAAAGGTTATTGATAGTTGCTGTGATACTTGTGCTTTTGTTGTTGGGTCTCAGTTGTTGTGCTTGGTCAGTGATGGTTTCACAGACGAATCCAAAAGAGGAACCAAATGGCCATGTGAGACAAACAGCAGCAGAGCTAGAAGGGTTCCTCCTTGTTCAGAGCACCAGTTTTCATTTCTCTATAGTAAGACTAAGTGCTTTTTTTAGCCCTTTCGCACAATTATTTAGAAACCCGGTGAGGAGTTGCTCTTTTCACTCGTTTCCACTTCCTTCCCAATCCAGCTGTGGCAGAGGACAAGGTCACCACTCGCAAATGCTCTTCACTGCCGCTCTGAAGGAGAGCAGTTGGAGAGAGTGCTGTCTTGATAGGCTTCTGACAGAGCCACTGGGCAGGCTTAAACAGTTTTTAAATGCATAGTCTGAGCTATCTTGGACAAATTTGCTCGAAGAACTGTAGGAATGTTCCTTTAAATGTATTCAGTAGAGTTCTCTCCACCAGGGAGTGGTGACAAGTGGCTGGCATTGACGACCCCTCCCACCAAGACAGCTGGGTGGGGAGAGGATGTGTGTCTCCAGCCTGGTCCCCAGGCCAGCAGTTTTAATCCCTGGCTGCACCTTCAGAGGGGACTTGTCTGCATGGGAATGTTTGATCGCTCACATGCTCTCTGGCCATGCTGACTTTCTCAGTTCAGTGCTAAGCTTCCTCTAAATACCTTACACTGAAACAGAAGACCCTGTTATCCCTACAGGAGTTACAGTCATATAAATAGTAACGGGAATTTACACCTCAGTGTAGTCCAGCGGAACTGTTCTTTGCATCTTGAAACTTAATGTGCATCAACTGAATTACGTTAACTTATCCTATGTGTGCTCTTAGCCTGCGATGAGCTTGGTGATTTCGTCTCGGTCATGCAGTAATAAAAATTAGAACTAAGTATACCAGAGTATTTAAAGGCACTGTAACTGTTTCCAAATGAATCCTTATCTATTGTTTGTAAGGACATGACTTTGTTATTTGAACAAACACATTGAATTTGAAAATTCTAAGTGGGAGAGAGATGGGGAAAAGCACTTAAAACTGTTGTTTTAATTACACTACCCACAGCAGCAACAGATTAAGGACCTGTTCCTGGGTTGATGGTGGTGACTCTGATTCATACCTAATCTAAAATCTGCATGATGTCTAGTTTCATGTTTAATTTTCAGTGAAGTATTTTGTTTATAGTGACACACATGTTAAATAAATGAAACATAATCCAAGCTAGTGGTGATAAAGGAAACGTGAAAGAAAAATGACAAATCTGATGGAAATACAGTATTATTAATTTCACCTATATTTGATTTACAAGTATCCATTGCACCTTGCACTTATATCTTTGGAACACTTCCTCTGCATTTCAGAGCTCACATGGTAGAATGATTCATTTTGTCGTCACTGAATCAGGTGGCACTCGAGGCTGCTCAAGCAGTGCAGTGATTACAGTCAACTCGGTGGCAAAACCTTTCTGAAGGTTATTCCAACACCTAGAACACTTGGCACTGTGACACATGAAACTGAGAAAATGTTTTGCCATTTAAAACACCAGAATTTCTCTGGCTAACAAGTGCCTATGTTTCCATTTTGTATACCATGTCAGCATTGCTTATGCAGCAAAGTTTACACCATTCTCTTCAAAGAGACTTGAGTTGGTTACATTCAACATCCACTGAAATTCAGGGGCCTTTGGACACCAGATTCACTTGTGCACCTTTAAACACTTCAGCCTTAATTAGCAATAAGCTTGACAATACTATTTAACCAACCAGTGATTCTCCATCTAGACTTATCTTACTCTGTGTGAAACAAATGAAACTAATATCAATAAACCTCTTAATCCATTAATCTAGCGAGCTTTTGTGGTATGAATATGAGCCTGCTTTTCAAGCAGCTCCTTCTTTATGTTATTTTAACGTCTTTGATGGATTAATGAGTAAAACCAAGCCTGTTGTGATACGCCTCTGGATCTATGTCTATTACAACTTTTCCTTGTGGCAAAGATGGTTCATAAGGTTTCAGAGGCACAGAGAGCGATGAAATTATTTAATGTGTACTTAGCTAGAATCTGCATTTCTTTGGAAGAAAGCTTGGCTTTTCTCCACAGTGTTAACACATTTGCTAGTTCAGAGTGGGGGAAGCAGGGTGGGTGCTAACAAGCCATGGAGGACATAAGAAAATTAAGTTGGACACAAGACCCAAAATACTGAAGGCTCAGAGCTTGCCACAGTGCTGGTCTTAGGGGAATGCTCACAAGCCAAGACACTGTGCATAGGCAGCAGAGTTTTGCAAAGGAAGGGTTAGAAGTTGTATGCCAGTACGAAGGTAAGAGCTGATGCCCCTAGAGTCAGACACAGAGGTAGGTATGGTACACGCCACGGATTGCAATATCTCACTCACCTTGGTGTAAGTCAGGAGCAAGCACAGTGAAGTCCAAAGATACACACTGCTGTAAGAGCAGAATCAGGCATCATTTCTACATGCTGTGGGATTTATTTGCTGTTCAGGATTTACAGTCATCTCTGACAATTGCTTCTTGCAGCCACAAAACTAAGTACATCCTACACTGAAGCACAGCAATAACAAGATTTGAATGTCATTAGGGGCTGCTCCTACACATCTTGTATTAAAGCAGCTAAGTGTTTAACCCATGAATAGAGCTCCTATTATCTTTGCTTTTGAAAACTCAGTATAGATCACTTAACCACTCTGCAAGAAATCCCACGAGAGACCAACAACAGCAGGGAACAAAGGCAAAAAGGATTTTATCTCCTAGAGCTTTTTAAACACATTTTTCATATGAGCACAGAGTCAACTTGAATATCACTCCTAATATAGATTAACCTAAGACAGATTTCTGCAGAGCATGAGGCTGTAAGGGAATTTGGCCAGATAGTTCTTCACTGAAAAGCACTGCCAATTATGTGCAGCACAAAGGAGAGACTGATGCACGAAATGCGTGATATGCCTCCTCCTTCACAATATGGGGCTTAAAACCCCCTGTTATAGATCCCATTTGCATTTTCCTTCTGTGCTCAGGTAAACCCAAGTCTGAGATAAGAATCTGTTCCAGTGTAGTTCATCTAGCAAAATGAGCTACCAAACTGGTGGGTTCGATTTCCAGGCAAGAATGTGGCCATTCGAGAAGTTTCAGTGTTCTGTAGGATCAGACTACAGTCTCATCAACAATTGTGTAAATCTGGAGGACAGGGGTTGAAGAAGTGTGAGATCTGCCTGTATGCAACTGATTGAGAAGAAACCTAGGGCCTCTCTGCTGGCTAACAAGCATATTACCTTGTTCACTTAAATGTATTTTGTAAATAGTAACTGATCAATAGCAAATGTATAGTACCCTGGCTTGTACTATGTTTTAATGCTTAGAACAGATGTCAGATTGACAGTTTGCGGAACAAATCTTTTTGTTTAGTTACAGAAAAGTTATATACTAAAAATAGTGAAAAAGTTTTTTTCCTTTGCCCTTAAGCCAGTGACTTAGAAGGACTGACTTGAAGACACTCTTTCCAAAGGGAGATGGGGTCAGCCTCCAGCTTCATCTCTGGCATTTCTTCTGAGAGCGCAAACAGGTAATTGTGCTGATGGCAGTTGTATGCAAAGTGAGGTGAAGAGATTAAGGAAATGCAATCAACCTCTTCTACCAGCCAGCTGCAATCTACTCTTTTTATGAGTGTATTTGCAACACTGTTTTAGCAATAGTTTTATGAATTAAATGGAGGGCTATATATTCAAACAAGCAGGCTTGCACATGCATGCATAAAATCTGTGTTAAGGGTTGGCTACATCCTGCTTCCTGGAGCAGCAGCAGCAGCACTGGAGAACCGATTTGGGATCATGACCATGCTGTGGGCTTGCCTGCATAGCAAATCAGAACATTTCCAGAGTACCCTCTGCATGATCTGATTATCGACTAGACTAGCTCTCAGTCTGGATGTCACCAGAGGATTTGGATACAAATACACCTCTCTTATGAAATGTGAAGGTGTTTACTGTTAGCCAAACAAATTACAGCAGCTCATTTCATAAGCATAAGGTTAGCAGGACACTGCTAAGCAAGGAGAAGCAGGGATGCTGACTCCCGCTCCCTGTTCTGCTCCTCTGAGGTTTTCTTTTTGAGGTCTGTAATGGCGGAGAAATGCATCTCACCTTGCGTAAATCAGATAAGCGTTGTTAAGCTGGGCATTTTGTTTCCTTGTTCAGCCACAGGCAAAGCTCATCCAGAGCCAATAATGTGTTGTATACGAATTTTCAGGAAAAATACTTCACACCTACTAGTGAACAGCAACCTGAAAAATGTTTCTGAATATGCAGGTAGGAGAAGAACAACTTTAAAACCCCATACAATTATTTTACAAATACATCACAAAAAGAGCCCAAGAAATCCCTGTTGTTCAGTGGTTACATTCAGTTTCAAGCCAAGTTTAGTTTCTGAATATTTTTAAACTGATTTGTGTAGCATCATTCCGTAAAGCCTCAACTCCGCAAACCTTATAAGTACATGCTTTATTAGGAGCCCTTGCATGTGCCACCAAATTAAAGGGGATCATACATGTCATTAAGTGCTTTTCTGTGTTGAGACCCAATTCTTTGAATTTACAGGAATTTCCAGGTGCTTATTTAAGTCATAAGAGATCTGAAATATTTTATTGTAATAGTTCTTCCGAAAAAGAAAAACAGAAAGCGAACCTTTGCTTTCACTAATCGTCAAGAAAGGTGTGTCCCACTATTACATGAAACTGCAACTACATATCAGAAGCCATTCTAGGGTACAGGAGAGCCTTATATTGTAATGGTCACTTTGCTGAGAATGTAGATGGTATTGGATTGGGTTGTTTATGTGCTGTCCAAATTTACTACATGGTTCAGAATAAATCAGGGTTAAAGTTCACCATAATTTAACATTTTGTTTGACCTTAAAAGTGGCTTGCAGGTTATATACAAATAACTTCTTGTATGAACTTCCTGAAGGATTTATTCTATAGTGTCAAAGATGCAGAGAAAACAGGAATATATTTGAATTGTTTTACGAGCACAGTGTAATCACTGTAGAATCTACTTACTTTTTTTCCCTTTTGCTGAATAATATTTTGTTTCTTTTCTAAATTTTCTCTGCCTTTACAAGAGAGGTAACACTTTTTAATGTTACTCCTGGGGCAAACTCT
This sequence comes from Syrrhaptes paradoxus, assembly GCA_013400615.1. Lineage (NCBI taxonomy): Eukaryota > Metazoa > Chordata > Aves > Pterocliformes > Pteroclidae > Syrrhaptes > Syrrhaptes paradoxus. The sequence continues at coordinate 124,680 of VZTO01025606.1, forward strand.
TGTAATTTAAGTTCCAACCCCTAGTCTGTATTCTGTGAGCTAAGCTGTTTTACCCATGGCATCGATTTGTCTGTTCAAAAATGCCTCTAGATGCACATGGCTGGATTTTGCACACATAAACATTTAGATATTTGAATAATTCTGCAATATAAGACATGTATTATGCACCTATGGTGGGTTACAAGGGAGTGTGTTATTTGAGTTCTTACATAAGAAGGGGATGTCTCCTGCACATCATGTCACTGCTGGAACAGTTATCCTTCGTGGCAAACATCTCTTGGCCTTCCGGAGCAGAATGTTCTCCAGGCAAACAAGTTGTCAGACGCGCCATACCCACAACTTAATAATAAAGAGTAAGGAACCAGTAATTTCAGCATGCCAATAACCTGTACTATCCAAAAAGTAGAACTGCAGTCACAGAAGTATCTCTCTTACCAGGCAGACCTGGAGGAAGTAGAAGCAACAGGACAGCAAGCAAGCCACTACCTCCAGTGGCCCTTGCTGAAGAGTCAGCACACCTATAGTCCTCTCATGTGAGATGTGTATCAGTTTTCAACTGACGGTGCCATGATGACGGGCACCAAACCACACCTCTTCCCAAAAGGTGGAAATGTGCTTTACTGTGCCATGACTTGGCCATCTGCATATGTACATGATTTGTGCAGACTTTGGTTCTGCCAATGCATGTTAAGAGAGAACCTGGCTTTTATAACTCACTTGGAGTGTAGCTAGATGTAAAATGAGTACATAGCAAGGAATCTTGTGGGGTTTTTTTATGAAAAGAAGAGATGAAATAGTGAGCATTCGTGGTAGAGTATACCTGAGTGGTGAAGAACGTACATGTAAACAAACAATAAAATGACTGAACTGGAGAACATAGAGCAAGTTAATGACAGTGCTGTGGTTCCAAAAATATCAAGACATGTTTCCCCTTTAAAGTACAGCAATACCCCAGTGTTTAAAAACAAAAAGCAATGAGCTGGGAACTTGTTGCAGAGCAGACACTGAACTGTAGTCTGAGATGATAAAATTTTTATCAGCCTCTCAAAGAGTAATTCCCTACCCTGTTTTGCTCTTTCAGATTTGATGCGTAGACCAGTAAGACTGCTAATCTCCTGGGGAAAAGGTATATGTCCTCCATATGCACAACGCCTCACTAAAATGATTAGCGGTGGTGTGTTGTTCCCGCTGGTGATAAAAAGGAAAAGAAAAAGAATTTGCCACTTAAGGTGAGAAGCCCAAACCTCAGGAAGATACCTCTATTGCTACTGCAGATTACTCATAAAACTGCTCATACTCATGGCCTGTTTTCAGTTTTTTCTATTCCTAAGGTGCATTCCCTAGGTGTTATTTTTTTAAATCATATGAATATATACGAATTTGCTGATTGCTCTGGATTCTTCACAGGCTTTCTTTTAAGACAGAGTGTGGTAGAGATGCCTATCCTTAGACAAATCCATTAATTCCCAGATAAGCCTTTTTCACTTTGATAACATATATTTGAATCTAAATTTTGATGTGATAGGGACATGACTGTTTTTAAGAAAAATGCAAATCTTCACTCTGAAAAAACTTAGTCTTTCACTGATTACAGAATGTGCTTCCAAACCGCGTCTGAGTCAGCCTGTGAGTTGGAGTTCAGATAAGCCTGTAGTGTTTGTTCACCAGATGGACTGTAAGCTCTTCGAAGTAGAGGAAAGGATATTGCTTATTAACATTGCTCTCAACTTCACATTTCTTTGCACAAAGTCTGGTTACTTGATTCAATTTTAGACTATGTCTACACTGTAAGGAGGAGGAAATGTATTTTTATAACAAGATAGGTAAATCTAGCAACATAGATCAGAGTAAAAATTTTACTGGAATGGAATATGGTTCTTTTTTTACATCATTCTAAGTAGCCAAGATTGATACCCAGCTCCTCTTAAATACACTCAGGCTGAATTTACATATCTATGTAGAGGTAAAAAATATTTAAGCCAATTATCTGTTAGAATTTTAGAACAAATTAGCCAAGTCACTTTAGTTATCCTTGCTTAAAACACCATCTCTTTGACAGTGAAGTGCAACTGTGATAATACTTGTCAATTAAGAATCAAATCTGTTTTTTCTCTTCTGTACTTAGTGCTAGATACTGATGGTCTCATGTAATGTGGGCAACATCAGACATTTTCAGAGTGGTACCTCTCTCAAATGTCCTCTGTGTAGCCAGGTTAAATATTTTCTGATGCAACATAGCTCACTCAAGCTGTCGTTACTCATGAATGTGATAATAAGAAAAGTACATTTTATAGTTTTAACTTTTATGTAATTTCTGATTTTAGTTTGTTCTTAGGATTTTTACAGTTCAGTTTTTCAGTTTTTGTCATTTTTTTTCCATCTTTAAATTCTCAAGAAGCACAGCCTTACCCTTTTTACTTTCCAGTTTGAATCAGTACAGGAGAAAATACTGAGTTAAATTATCCTCATTCTTGCTTCTGTTTGGCTGTTTTATTTAGCAACAGAAGAAGGATGCTTTGAGGAGTTAGCGATCATTGGTCATAGCAAGGTTTTAAAAGTGAATGCCTTACCTACTGCACTCTCCTTTCCGGATTTTACATAATTTCTATAAATACAGCGAAAGGAGGATGTCATCAGAGAGGAAGCCTGCTCCTCTCACCTCTCTGCTTTTTCACTCAGTGCAGAAGTGTCTCATGCTGAGGCTCCCACCCATACGCAGGGCTGATTCTGCACTGAAGACTCAGATCTTTATGGTCTATAAATTATTGTGGTTTGGGTACAAATCTTCTCTCCAGATGTGCTTTCAGTAGGACACACGTGAGACTGAGCATGCACTGCTGTTCCTTGCTGCCTTATCAGTCACAGTAATTATATGCAGAGATTAGGAAGATCCACAGACATTTTCCGATATAAAAACTGACCCTGAAAATCTGGAGGAAATTTTCCAATAGGTCATAAAAATTTTAAGGAACATGGATCACAATTTGGTCATAATTACTGCTGTGCTCCTTTTATAGGGAGCAGTGTTACCCTGTGCTAAAATACTGTCTGGCTGGAGTGCTGCTTTTATGGGTTTTAGCTGGTTTAGGGCATCTGTTTGAACATGTTTCCCATTTCACAATGAGGTACGCAGGATCAGAATTGGGCCCTGAAGTCTGTGGCTCTTCAGAGCTCTTAGTGATTTGGCCTGCTCAAAGTCTGGGTTTTCTGGCTCCTTGAGCACTTCTGCCCTCTAAAAGCCCAAGGGAAGGCTGCATGGGGCAACCACATGCTAAGACCACAACTTCCTTTTGAAAAGGAAGGCACTCAATCCCAAGTGGAAGACACTTTTATCTGGTATTTGCCAGCAGATTTGCTTGAGTGTATTTATAATGCACAATTATTTGATGGTTTGGAATACAAATTATCCATCAACTTTCCAAGCTGTGCAGACTCCATCAGAATATTCAGGAACACTTTGAATTTCTTTTTTTTGTTTTTGTTTTTTTTTGTTCGAACGGCTCACTTCCCCGTACTGTGTGACCAGCAAATCCAATGCATGCGCAACTGGTGCGGAAGCCTGGCACTGTCAAAATTTGTTATCACGGGCTCTCTGCCCGTAAAGAGCAGTTCGCCATCACCACAGATGGCAAAAATGGACGCTGTCCCATTGCACAAACTGAAGATGCTCAGATGATGCTCAGCCTTCACACTTTCCTGGAAGTTACTAATGATTTATTGTGACCTCTCCGTTTAGACACATCTTGAAGTCATGCTCTTGATAGCGACCCTGTTTGAAACTGCATGTGTGTACCTGGGCCTCACCCGGATCTCACCACTCTTACATGAGGAGTAACTGCATCGAGTTCATGGTTTTACACCAGGCTGGAGCTGCTATGAAGTGAGTATCCCATAGCGTCAGAGGACAGTACAGGACCAAAAAAGCTCAGGAACCACTATGTATGGAACAACATCTTCCTTGTTTTTCTTGAAGATACAATTTCCCACTGGAGAATCAAAATTCATATGTTAAGAACAACAGATTATTCCTAAACCTGATTCTTCCATCAGATCACAAGATTATTATTAAAAAATAATTGTAATATTAGAAAGCTTGTTTGTCTAATCATGCACACATCTGTAAAGTTAAATAGTTGCACAATGCTTCTTACCACTTCATCTGCTTCCATAACACTGCAACAAAAGATACATCTCATGAAATTTGAGTTGTAGCCTCACTGGATCATGAGGAATATCCCCTTAATAAAGGATGCTTCTGAATCTTACTACTTGTTTTATTGTTCTCCAGATCAGAAACTGAAGCACTTCCAATGCAAACAACAAAATCCTGCTGGTCTGTGCAACTTGGCTCTCATTTAGAAAAAGCAACGGTCCTTATCAGAAGATACTATTTTTCACTTTTGGATTTGGTTTGTAGAGTGGCATTAGGCTTACAAAAAGAGGCACTGTGCAGGCAGATTAAAAAAACTCCCTACTTCACTGCTATCCTCAGATAATGAGATCTTTCAGATTAGAAAGCCAATACCAGCATGGGAGAAAAAGGCAACTGCAGTAATCCATTACATAGGCTGTTTGGGACACTGGGCAGTTCATTGCAGTCACCTTGTGCTTACGCCTGGTACCTGCAAACCTGGGGGGCTGTGGTGTGGCACCTGGCTCTCCTCACTCCCTGGGGGCCAAACGCTGCCAGCGACCCTTTCGCTCCAGGAAAAAAACCTCAGTCTTGGCAGATGTGGACCTTTTTTTCCTATGAAATGGTTTTCACGCATCTGTGCCAGTGCTGTACACGGGGATGGCTGCTCAGCAGGCTGGGGAGGGGACACGTCTCCACAGCGGACCCGAGCTGCCCGCGGTGACCCCCCGCGGCCGTGGGTAGGGCCCCGCGGACTGACCATCGCCCCGGAGGGTACCTGGAGCAGCGCTGGAGCCTTTCAAAAACAAACCCTGGTGAACAGCTACATGGCAGGGGAATAACGAGTGTGCACAGAGCTGTGGGAGTTTGGCGATTTATCAACAAATTTTATTTCGTTAAGGAGCGCGAGCCACGCCGCCTTTGTGCTGCAGCCATTTGTAACGCGACCAGACCTGTCCGAAAGGGCTGCAGGTCAGCCCGGCGCGAATGGGCTCCAAGTCGGTTAAAAACAATTAAATAATTATCAACACTGACAGAAAGGGGGCTGAGCAGCCGCCACAGGTGAGCCCTCGGCCGGCCGCGAGCGGGGGAAGGCGGGAACCGGGCGCGAGGCGGCACCTCGTGCCCGCCGCCTCCTGCGCGGTTCCCGCCCGCCGGCGCGCGGCCGCTTTCCCTCAGAAGATGGCAGTCGCCTGCCGCCGCCGCGCCGGCCGCCCCC